>LR753356.1:298171-408261 GCA_902729485.2 Mus minutoides | reverse complement strand
AGAGAGAGAGAGAGAGAGAGAGAGAAGTATTTCCTCTTTCCAGTTTGACTAACTTGTAAATAAACCCATTTTTTTCTTACTGCTGGGTTTTTCCTTTTTTTTGGTGAAGAATGTGGCTGCTTTTTGCCATTGTCCTAAGAGTCTGCCTGAGGCTAAGGTGAAGAGATTTAGATTAATTGCTTTGAAAAAGGAAGTCTCAAAACAGCCTGGTATAAATTGTGTTGCGTGGTTCCAAAAGTTCACTCCTATGAAAAATGTTTTAATGTAAAGGAGCAAACTGAAAAAGGAAAAATACAAAATATATAGTTCAAGTATTAAAGGGGCACCAGGAAGTAGAATGGAACCAAATCCTATGTTCTAGGAGATAACAGATTAAGGAGGTGGGACTTTGGGGCAAGATTCTACCCAGCTAAATTTAGGTTCAGGCACGGTGGTAAACAGCTTTAATCCGAGGAGATTAAAGCCAAGTTTATCTCTGAGTTTGAGGCTAGTCTGCGTCGGAGCAAGTTCTAGGTGAAAAAAAGCTTAAGTCCAGGTGTGACAGTACACACCTCTAATCCCAGGAGACAGAGCCATGGAGATCAAGCTACAGAGCAAGTTCCAGGACAGCCAAGCTTAGACAGTGAGGCAACTGGGAAAGAGAAATAGAATAAGGTGGGCATGTTCCAGCCTCAGCAAGGAGCAGAACTCAGCAGCTTTGGCCATGTGGCTCTGGCTTTAAAGTCAAGAACAGAAGGGACTACTGGGACAATGATGCTGGTTAGCTGTAGCTAAGAAATTAGTGGTAATTAGGAAGAGAGCAGCATTACTGAGGTGAAATCCTCTGGTAAATGTTTTCTGAGAGCACAAAGAAACTATGTTCTAGAGATAGCCAAAGTTGTACCCCATGCTGCAGCTGGACTTGGTAATGTGTAAAAATCACCCAGGTGGTACTGGTTTTGAAAGATATGAAGGGGTCATGGAGAGCAGCTTGGCACTGTGAGGTGCCACAGAAGGCCATTGGTGAAGGTGCAGCCTTAGTTGCAGTTGACAGCCCAGGGTTAAGGGGATCATGCAAAGAAGTTGAGGCTTGGCACCATGAAGAGGCTTATGAGAGGCTATTGGTGAAACCTATTTGCAGCAGAAGACCCCAGTGTACTAGAGATGCCAGTACCATAGGATGATCACCAAGAATAACATCAATGGAGCGGTGTCAACCAGAGTCTAGAGTTCTACAGAGGGCAGAGCTGGAGATGAGGTGTGCCCCTTGGAGGAGCCTGGAAGATCATGTGTGGATCCCAGACATTGGAATAGGAAGCTGTGAAGCTGAAGTTGACTTGGAAACCCCAAAATGTTAAAGATGCCAGAGCTCTGGGGTACCTGCTAGGAAAGCTGCTAATGGAGTGGAACCTGTCCAGGAGAAAGCAGTTTGTTGCAGTGAACAAAGATGAAAAAGGAGTTGGAAGTCTGAAAACTGCTTTGACATCAGACATGGAGATGCAGAGTTTGGAGTTTGCCTAGTTTGTTTCCAGTCTCGCTTTGAGGATTACAGTTAAGGACTGGATGATCTCAGAAGAGACTTTGAACTTTGGATTTTTAACATTGTTGAGACTCCTATAGACTATGGAGACTTTGGAAGTTGGACTAAATGCATTTCTCACTATGCTATGTTTAGGTGTGGCCCCCATAGACTCATATGTTTGAACAAGCTTATGGCAGCCAGGGAGTGGAATGGTGGTTTGAGTAGATTTTGTCCAGGGAGTGACACTATTTAGAGATGTGGCCTTGTTGGAGGAAGTGTGTCACTGTGGATGTGGGCTTTAAGACCTTCCTCCTAATCATGTGGGAGCCAGTCTTCTCCTAGTGGTCTTCAGATGAAGATGTAGAACTCTCAGCTCCTCCTGCACCATGCTCCTGCCTTGATGATAATGGACTGAACCTCTGAATCTGTAAGCCAGCCCCAGTTAAATGTTGCCCTTATAAGAGATGCCTTGGTCATGGTGTTTGTTCACAGCAGTAAAACCTTAAGACAGCTGGCTTCTTGCTCAAGGAGTTAACCTACCTCCTGCTGTGGCCTAAAGCTCTTGGCCTCTGTTCTGTCCCATGATCTCACACCCACCTTGCCCTCTTTTCTACATTGCTTCTTCTGCTCAGTCATGTTTCCTTGTTCCTTACCTGGCCCCTGGGTTCCATTTACAGAGTTGCTGTGTGCTACAAAGGGCATGGTATTCCTTGAGGTTTCTCTTCCAGCCCTTCCCATTCTGTGGTTCACAGTAAGGGTGTGGTAATTTGAATAAGAATGGCTCCAATAAGCTCCTAAGTTTGAATACTTTTAGACACCAGGAAATAGAACTGTTTGAAAAGATGAGAAGGAGAAGAGGAGGAAGGGGAGGGAGAGGCAGAAGAGGGGAGGGCTTGTAGGAAATGTGTCACAAGGGGTGGGCTTTGAGTTTTGTTTTTCTTGAGACAGGGTTTCTTTGTATGGCCCTAGCTGTCCTAAAACTAACTCTGTAGACTAGGCTGGCCTTGACTCAGAGGTCTGCTTGCTTCTGTCTCTTGAGTGCTGGGATTAAAGGCTAACATAACCAGTGCCTAGTGGCTTTGAGGTTTTAAAAGCCCACATCAGGTGCTCTCTCTCTCTCAGCTTGTGTATCAGGGTATGAATCTCAGCTACTTTTCCATACCTGTCTGCTACCATACTCCCTGTCATGATGATAATGGACTAAGCCTCTGGAAATATAAGCAAGACCCCCCAATTAAATGTTTTCTTTCATAAGAGTTGCCCTGAAGCCTTGTCTCTCTTCACAGCAAAGAACAGTGACTAGCCTATCAGGTGTCATCCCAGCCACCCTCTTGCAGGCAGGTGGCCTGCTCACCACCCACTCACTCTTCATGGCACTTCTTTCTAGTGCTCTTCAGGACTATGACCATGCAGTGACAGGCTGGGGCTACCATCCTGTCATTAGAAGAGATGGTGGAGTTGGAAGAGAAAGCGCTGAATTTCCACTCCTGCGTGCACAGGTACACTTTCTGATGTCAATGGCTGTCACTGGCTGACTTTGCTTCTGTTTGTACATTCCCAGGAACACAGAAAACTTCACTGTGGGCCTTGAATGCTGGATAAGACTCCATTTACTGACCCACGTATTTCCCAGGAACACCTGCCTGAGGGCCCTCACCTCACCTCAAAAAAAACATACTTGTTCTCCTTCCCTGACTCACACCTCAGCTGCTGCCTTCCTTTCTGGCTGTCATCCTGGGCTCCTAAGTGTCAACACTTTACAGCAGACAGCTTCTCCCACTCACCTCTGTGCTGAGTGCCCCCATCCCAGCACAACCATGCATCTTAGTTGTTTTGAAAACATCTCACTTCTATAGTTTACAGGGTCTTAGGTGTCCACGACTAAGATTAAACGCGTCCTCTGGTTCCAGTCTCATCTAACCAGGTCCTCCAGACACCTTCTATCTCCATGAAGAGCACTGTCACTTACCAACGGCTGTGAGCGGCAAGCCGAAAGTCACATGCCTTTTCCTCTCCTCGGCTTTCAGGGCCTCCCATAACCTGGATGCTTTCTTTTGCTTCCCACTATGTTTGGCCAGGGTTTCTGCCACATTCTGACCGTGTGCTTTGGAAAAGTGGCTAGAGGGACAAGTATTCCACTGCGGAGCATTAGATGGGTGGGCAGGAGGCTTTCTGAGAGCATGGGTCTTCTGGCCTCCAACTCTTCTGGTTGGTTTGTACCCACCACCTCTCAAATTGCAACCCTTTGCCAAGAACTTGTTTGGGGACAGACAGCTGACTGTCTCTTCTAGAGGTCTCTTTTTCAACATAGAGCGCATTGTTGCCCAACTGAGAAATAAGCAGGATCCCAGGCACAAGAGCCTGGCATTGATTCAAAGTCACGTGACTCAGCCCAGTTCTCTAGCTAGGTCCGGTCCGGGCATAGGAATCCAAGCCGTTTGTGACCTTCTGGAACTCCTGTCCCACAATGGTGACGGCATAATGAGGCTTCCAGCCTATCCTGGCGCTCTCCAATAGCTCTGCCGCCTGGAGCCGGAGGATTCCTGTAGTATGGCCCCAGTTTAGCTTTGGTGCAAATAAGCTTCAGGTTTTGCAAAAGGCTGCTTAACTTGCTAAGAGAGTAAGCCTCTGTTGCCATAACTATAGATGCCCTATACCGATTGGCTGAGCGCTTCCACTTGCAGGAAGGAGGCGGGAGAACCCTTCTTCCCTCCCACCTCCCCAAACCCGGAAGCCAGGAGCATCAGCGATTTGCTTAGCTCTGGCTGGCGCCTCCTTTGGATGTCCCAGTCTTCCCATCTTCCCATGGCTCCGTCTTCCCATGGCCCCTGATTCTGAAGAAAAAATGCCCTATTTTCTTGTAAGCTGCAAGACCTTCTCAGATCTAAGCTTCAGGCTTCACTTCTCATTTTAAAAAAGTATCATACCCTGGGTTCTGAGAATCCTAGTCAGTCAAGGTCAAATAAAAGACAGATATTTGGTGCTATGACTGGGTGTTATGGTCTGAAGTCAGCAGTTTTGGTGGCATCCAAAGGCACAGGAAGATAGACACATTAAGTTCGAGGCCAGCTTGTGTTACATAACAAGTTCCAAGCCAGCTAGAGCCACACAATGAGAGCCTATCTTTAATCAAAGCCAGAAACAGGTTAGAACCAGTCCTAATAATAAACCTTTGAAATGTCCACTAGTAGGTGAACTACAGGGTGTGCATGGAAAGATACATGACCCACACTACATGAGTCTAGTAAACGGAAGAATCCAGACGCAGGCCTTACTCCGAAGGGTTCTAGTATCTGAAATGCCCAAAATAGTTAAGTCTACAACAGTCAGCTGCTGGTGACCAGAGATGAGTGGGGAGAAAGGACTATTGTAACTAGAATAGGGTTTCCTTTTTGGGCAATGGAAATGTCTTGGAGTTAGCTAGTGTTAGTGGCTGTAAATGTGTTAAACACAAAACAAAACCATTTAATTAAACACTTACAAAAATGTATTCTGGCCAGGTATGGTAGTACACAGGAGGAGCTCTGTGAATTGGAGGCCAGCCTAGTCTACATAGAAAGATCCCATCTCAAAAAGAAAAAAAAAAAAGTTTTGTACTGCTGAGCACTGAGCTCTAAGCCTTGTGCATGCCAGGTAAACTCAAACTACGTGCCTGATCCTAAATTTTTTTTTTTTTTTTTTTTTTTTTTTTTTTTTGGTTTTTCGAGACAGGGTTTCTCTGTGTAGCCCTGGCTGTCCTGGAACTCACTTTGTAGACCAGGCTGGCCTCGAACTCAGAAATCCGCCTGCCTCTGCCTCCCGAGTGCTGGGATTAAAGGCGTGCGCTACCACGCCCGGCTCTGATCCTAAAATTTTAAACTGTATGTCACAAAATAAAAATCAATATTTGAACAAGTTCTCTGTGCTGGGGACCACCTTCACTAGATTTAGCATCTTCCTGACTCCCTACAACCTGAGGCACTCTCTTCTACTGGCCCTTCTGAGCCACAGCCTCTGAACACTTACAAAATCATGACAAGGCACCATGGTTTCGCTGAGATTCGAGGGAAGGCAAGGAGGTCAGGCAACCTTATCTCCTGAAAAAAGTCCTCTTCAAGGCGACCAGGGAGAGGGGGGTTAAGTGGCCCTGCCCTGCAGCCTTACCTCAGAGCTGACATTTGGGAAACTTGCTCTACTACCTAACCTTGGCTGTGGCCCAGGCATTCAAAGATTTCTCTGGACTCTGACCTGCTTGTGTCTTGATCTCCATCTTCACTTTGTCTTCTCAGCCATACTGTTAGCACTGTTCTCTTTCTGGGAGGTCTCTACAGAGCCTTCTCATCCTTTTCCCTCCCCAGCACAGGGCTCTGCACTTGTGTGTGTTCCTGCGATGTCTGTAAAATACTATGGGTTATTGTGAAGTGGGAGGTGTGGCCAGCTTTCCTGCCACATCCCATCTCTTTACACTTATGTGTACTTATTTCTTCACATGGATGTATACACACTAGCTGTGTGCCCAGAGGAGGGCAACAGATCCCCTCCATAGAGATGCTAGGAACTGAACCTGACTGTCACCAGTGAGGTCTTCAGCTCCAGCAGCCCTCTCACTGCTGCCACTTATTCACCAGAGGGAAAATCCATTAGCCGGCAGCATAGCACATGTGCCTATATCCACTCACTATCCTACGACAAACAGCTTCCTGACAGCTGCTTTACTTTGCTTTCATTCGATTTAATTTTCTTTTTTCTTTTTGGTTTTTCGAGACAGGGTTTCTCTGTATAGCCCTGGCTGTCCTGGAGCTCACTCTGTAGACCAGGCTGGCCTCAAACTCAGAAATCCACCTGCCTCTGCCTCCCAAGTGCTGGGATTAAAGGCGTGCACCACCACCGCCCGGCTCGATTTAATTTTCAAACCAAACCTTAGAATGCCAATTGATCCTTGGGACTGGAACCATGATGGTATATCACCTGTCATGGAAATGACACCAAACATTGGGAGAGATGAGGTTTCCGCAAAGGATCAGGGTTAAAGGGTGAGTTGCAATGGAGCCATAAGCCACACTCGCACAGGGATATTAAGGGCAAATCTAAAATTCCTCAGAGCCAATTCAAGTGATCAAGAAAACAATGCTTTTTTTTTTTTTCAAGACAGGGTTTCTCTATATAGCCCTGGCTGTCCTGTAACTTACTTTGTAGACCAGGCTGGCCTTGAACTCAGAAATCCGCCTGCCTCTGCCTCCCAAGTGCTGGGATTAAAGGCGTGTACCATCATGCCCGGCTTCTATATTAGCATCTTAAGAATTCCAGTATACTCGAGCAGGGCCAAAGCGGGGGCCGGAAGCAAGCAAAGGTCCTGAGTTCAATTCCCAACAACCACATTAGGGCTCACAACCATCTGTACAGTTACAGTGTACTCATATACATAAAACAAATAAATAAATCTTAAGAAAAAAAAAGAATTCCATTAAACAAGACAGACAGAGACTTCTCCAGACATAGCTTATTTAGTCCAACAAGCTTGGTTTGTATTTTTTGTACAGGAGTTTGCTGTGTAACCAAAGCTGCCTTCACACTCTTGATAAGCCAGGCTGCCTTGAATTCAGAGGTCCTCAGCATCTCAGGTACTGTGTATGTATTTTCATCACATATATATTATAATGCCCAGCTGCTCATTGCCTCTGTGTGTGCCACTAGTGGATCTTTTGGTTTGTTTATATTGTTCTGTTTTTGTTTTTTTTATAGGGTCTTACCACATAGCCCAGGCTGGCCTTGATCATGATTCTCTCCAGACTCTCAAGTGTTAGGATTATAGTAGTATACCATGATGACTGGCATGGGTGAATATATCAAAATATATTTTATTAATGAAAAATGGGGTGGAATATTATGCATTTTTGAGTGAATGTTGCCTCGAGGAAGAGATATAATTTAATTTTCAAACTACATCTTAAAATAGTGTTAAGTAATTAGGACTTAATTATATATGCCACATGTGCTAAGGTACCAATGAAGCCAAAAGGTGTCAGATCCCCAGGAGCTGTTGTTATAAGCAGCTGTGAGCTGCCTGATGTGGGTGCTAAAAAGTGACCTCTGTAAAAGCAGCAAGCATATTAAACCACTGAACCATCTCTCTGCAGACCATTTCTGAAAATTTTATGTATTTTGTAACATGTATGTGTAAGTTCAAGTGAAAGTAAGAGGCCAACCTTCAGGAGTGGGTTCCAGGGATGGAATTCAGATCACCATGCCTGGCAGCAAGTGACTTCACTTACTGGGCCATTTCACTGGCCCTGCCCCGTTTGTGTTTGAGGCAGAGTCTCTCTCTCCACAGTAGAGGCAGGCCCTCAACTTTCCATCCTTCTCCCTCAGTCTCCTGAGTGCTGGGATTACAGGTGTGTGCCACCATGTGTAGGTCAATTCAGTTTTTAGTTAATGATATCTTTCTAAAGTAAATGCCTCACTATTTAAGCTATAACACTGGAATACCCATTAAGAATAGCAGTCTTTCTGCACATGACAGTATCACTTTATACAGAAGAATACATGTTTAGGCTTTCTTCAGCAGGAGTGCTGGTAACTGGATTTGAGCATTGCGTGTTGAATTTCATTATTGGAAAAACTTAAACTGAACACTTTTAGGATCATATTCTAACAATTTTTTTTTTTTTTTTTGCAGAGGCTTAAGACATATGTTGGCTTCTAACAAACTGAAAAGAAAAATCCACATGCCAGGGAGGGAGCTCACTACAAACCACAGGGCCCTTAGAAACGGAAGCACAAAGCAATGCATGGGAAACTTCAAGCAGGCGGCTTTAAGATAGACTTAATTTTTCATGATTTTCCCAAAGCCAGTCATGGTATTTATTTAACTTGTGGTCTTCAGGGTGTACCTGGAAGAAATGCAGCATATCAGCCATAGACATGTTTAAAGGTTTGGTGAGTGAGTTCATCATGATAATATACCTGAGATAAATAGGGACATTGAACCCAGCAGCAACCAAGACTGTATATAATTATACCTTATATAACAGATATACTATACGGATTACAAAGTACTCCCCAGTTCAGAACTAACCCCGACCTGGAGCGAAGGCAGCGATGATTAGAGACCCTGTGAAGCTAACCAATGGCTCTGGTGGTAAAGGGGTGGACTGTGGCCCTTCAGCCTGGGTTTCTCTAGACATCACTGACTTAACAACGCAGGGCCATACTGTGAGGAGGCAGTGTGCCAAGATACCCTCCAGGTGTCACACTGCCATCAAAATGCACCAGTGCTGGGCAGGAACAAAGGAATGGGTAGTTGTAATAGGGCCCAGATGTCACATTCCAGTCTGAGAAATGAGGAGAAATCTAACAACTAGACACTCTAAGTCTAGATATTTCCTCTTTTATGGGGGGATCCTGTTTTGCGGATGTGTGTATGTACAGGTTCTTATACATTCTTGGTGCATGTGTGCAGCCAGAGGACTCAGGCACCTTCTATTTTCAGAAAACAATTAAATATTATTAGTTGTGTATGTGTATATGCTGAGGCATGTTTATGAAGTGCAATTTTTTTAGAGTCAGTTCTTTTCTTCCACTTTTTTTTTTTTTGGTTTTTTTGAGACAGGGTTTCTCTGTATAGCCCTGGCTGTCCTGGAACTCACTTTGTAGACCAGGCTGGCCTTGAACTCAGAAATCCGCCTGCCTCTGCCTCCCGAGTGCTGGGATTAAAGGCGTGCGCCACCACCGCCTGGCCTTTTCTTCCACCTTTATGTGGGTTCCAGGAATGGAACTTGGGGGTCACCAGGCTTGCACAGCAAGCCCCTTTACACCCTGAGCCATCTCCCTGGCTCACAATCCACTTTTTGTTTGAGAAAGTATTTCTCACTGGCCTGGAGCTTTACCAATATGGGCTAGGCTATCTGGTATACAAGCTCAGAGAGGCTATCCAGGAACTTCCAGGCGTCCTGCTGTTCCTGCCCCCACAGTGCTGGGACTACCAGGTAGAAGGTGAATCCTGCCATGCCTGGCTTTTCTGTGAGGTCCAGGGATCTGAATTCAAGTCCTCATGGCAAGCACTTTACAAACTAAGCCATCTCCTCTCAGCACTAGGGGCTCCTTTTTTAACAGGAAGGAACCCTGTCAGTATTAAACAGAACATAGACAGGTAAGCGGGTCAGGAGCTCATGTAAGTAGGAGGCCACAGTGCAGGGACTGGGGCAGTACCTCAACAGTTCCTAATTACAATCCATATCCTCATGCCCCTGCTGCTCTCTGAACAGGGCAAATCTGGTTGGGACTACAACAGGACTTCTTTCTCATAGATCCAGGCATACTGGTGGACTTAAATGCTGAATATGTTGGCTTATGTTGGATATGGCCAGCAGTGGGCTTACCTGCTTCCATTCATTGACACAAAAGATCCGGTAGGAGTCGTTGCCGTATTTACCGATCCCATGAAGCTCAATGGGATACCTCCACTGCTTTGTCAGGTACTCATCTGAGGGACACAGTCAGCACGTGGTCAGCCTCGAGAAAGCCCCTTACACCTGTAACGGGGCAAGGTGACCCCTCCCTCTGAAGCAGCACTGACTGTAACCTCAATTCCATTATGCCCTTATCACCTGCCTCTTCCTCACCATTCTGTGTGCTTTGCTAAATATAAATAGACAGAGGAAATGCTTCTCTTCTATGCACAGGGCTATTCAGTATTGGGCAAAGATTTATGGTTTGGGTCAGTAGGAGTCTGGTGTGGGGCAAGCGGCCTGTTTTAAATGTCTTTGGTGCTTGAGCTAAACGACCTCAATTACTATAGCATCCCAGGGCATTAAAGTTTAAGGTGTGGCTGCCTTCAATGGGCACAATTTGCTCCTTCCATCGGGCTTGGGAAACATACCTGAGAACTTGATGATGGTTTTTGCACGAAGATCATAGAGACCAAGAGGCTTAAGAAGCTCTGACACGTCCCTCCAGTCAGCAGTTCGGGCCACTTCAGCTGAAGGGTACTTCTCTAGAAACTCCCACAGCACAGGGATGGCCATCTTGCCTGGGGAGCATAAACGATGGCAAACACCAGTCCTGGGAAAGGCCAACTTCTCATTTAGGTAGCTTTACATCTAGAAACTTCAGGCGGTGGCATTTCTGTTACTGTGTTTGTGGTGCTGGGGATGAAATTAGGGTATTTTGCATGCTGGCAAGGGCTCCACCACTGAGCTATATCCCTAGCCTTGCTTATTTAACTACTGTCAAGTCACTACGCGAACCAGCAGTCACTTACAGAACCAAATACCAACACTGTTAATCTACTTGGTTATTAGTACAAATTATACTGAAACTGGCTAGTTTTCAAATAATCAGCTCACTAGATAACCACTATAAGCATCTAATGAACACAGGGAGGTTCCAAACAGGATAGGAAAGAATATTAACTGCTCCTTCACTGATAACCAAAGCCAACCTGTTAGTGGGAAATCAATGACCACCTGGCCTCAGTATTAAAAAGAATGTTGGCTGCTACCCAGTCTAATGTTTGCATAAGTAAAGAGTTCTGAGGGCTAAAAGGGAAAAGCCTTGTCTGACATCACAAACTCAAAATGTACCTTGAACTTGGAATTCTTAACCAGTTTGGGTATCTCCCTTCTAACCAGAACAAGATGACAATGACCCACAAACCTGAAGTCCGATTGAGAAATATAGTCGCAATGAGCAGCTTCCATGGATCATGGAAAAGTATTTCTTGAACAAGATTAAAAGGTGACCGAGGAGGGGTCCACTTCTTGAAGGCTTTGCGTCTTGGGGGGCTAAGAGCTACAAAAATATAGGTTTGTCAAAGTTGTTCTCATAAAAGACTTGGACTGTCCCACTCTCCCCCCGCCCCCGCCCCATTCTGCTTAGGGAAAGGTGGGTACCTTCTTTGTTGTACTTGCTGGAAAAATACAGGCTTGTTTTCCTTTTTTCTACTTGTGTCCGTGGGATGCTGTCTTCTGAAAAGCAAAAATAGTTTATAGTCTACAACTTAGGGAATGCTGGGGCTAGCCTAGGCTACATAAATTACCCTAAGTCTACTAATATCCTATCAGTTAGGCATTATTTCCACTTTATCCATAAGGAAACTGAGGCACAGAGAAGCTAAATGAGTCCCAGGTCACACAGCTAGTGTGAGAGTTACAGTGGAAATGGAGGCAGGTTAGCTCAACATCAGGGCTTACTGGTTTCCTATGATTTATATGGCCAGCTCACAGAATGGAAAACTGCAAGTCTGTATATTCTAATATATTTGTACAATGTGGTCATGAAAATGTTGAGGCTCTATTATGAATATTTTCCACTGTTATTTACTTCAAATAGGAAAAAAGAGGCAAAATTCTACATATGATCTCAATTTTATAACCATGAATTTATATGTATATGTATGTACACATATAGACACTAAGAATAAAATTATGTGGTACAGTGGCTGTTAGAAGTGGTAATTTTTCTTTTCTTCTGCAATTTCCCCACACATTTGAAAGGATCTCTAGTTGTATTTATCAAACAAAGAGGCACACAGGAGAAGGTGAGGGGGGAGCTGTGAGCTTGATGCCAGCCTGGGTACCCACTAGGCTCCCGGAGAGACTGCTCAGCACTGAGAGTACTTGATGCTCTTCCAGAGGGCCCAAGTTCAGTTCGCAATACCAATGTTGAGTGGCTCACAACTGCCTGTAACTCCAGCTCTAGGGAATCTTCTGCCTTCTGTGGACACCCACACAAAAATGGCACCCGCACTTACCCAGTCACCCACATATATAAAATAGAAATCTTAACCAATATTATCAAACCTCTCAAGTTTCAATCTCTCAAGTTGAAATTGTCATAACACTCCCTTTAGCTATACCCTCTGAGTATTAGTTAATATCTTACTTATAAAACCATCTTTTAGTAGGGTAGTGGAGGCGCACGCCTTTAATTCCAGCACTTGGGAGGCAGAGGCAGGTGGATCTCTGAGTTTGAGGCTAGCCTTGTCTACAGAGTGAGATCCAGGATAGTTAGGGCTACACAGAGAAACCCTGTCTCGAAAACAAAAACCAAAACAAACAAAAAAACCCTCAAACCATCTTTTTTCACTTCTTATTTATACCTCACAATTATTTTGTTATTGTTTTGAGACAATGTCTCAGGTAGTCCAGGCTCTCCTCAAACTTACCATGTAGCTGAGAATGGCCTTGAACTCATGATCTTTCTACATCTAATTCCCAAATGTTGGGACTATAGACATGTAACACCATACTTGGCTTATAATAAAATTATTGTATTTTAATTTATGCATTGTTACATGTGATACCTGTGGGGGCCAGCAGAGGGCATTAGATCCCTTGGAGCTGGAATTACAGGCAGTTATTAGCCACTTGACATGGGTGTGGGGAACTAAACTTCAGTTTTCTGGAAGAGCAGGAAGTGCTCTTAACTGCTGAGCCATCTCTCTAGCTGCCTTTTGTCTTGATATGAAAAACAGAACTAATTTGGGGAATTCCTTTAGTTTTCAGAAACTAAAGCTTAAAGTAGTTGCCAGAAAACGATACCAGAGTTGACTAAACACTGCAACAAGTATCCAGGTCTCCACATAATGATGTCAGTGGCTTTTGCTATTCTAGACTGGGCAGGGAAAGTCCAGAAGAAAGCATGAAACAGAACAGAGGAAAATGATTTTATGGGTACTTGATGTTTTTCATGGGTTTCCACACTACCTAACCAGCCTCCTTTATTACCTGTTGGTTTGATACTTTCTAGCCAAACAACGGTCATTCTAGTGGGCACCTAGTACCCAACAGCATTTCCCTTACACTGAAAACTAGATTTCAGAATAGGATGAGCTGGATACTTCCAAATTGGCCAAGAAAAGATGCTTTTAATATTTAACCTACCCATTATAATTGCAGTATATCTATACAATCCAATGCTTTAAGAAGCTCAAAGGACACACATTGAGGAATTCTTATCTATTTCCTAGGTATATGTGGCCATCTGTTAAAGACGCATCAATCCCAGGCACAGAGAAGATGCACAATTATGGATGGGACTGGAGACAGAACTCAAGCGTTACCCTGGTTCCACCAATCTGTGCAGGCTGTGCTCCCAAAGGAATCTAAGTAAAATTAAAATTACTATTCTTCTTTAAGAGTTATTCATTATGCCGTAACAGTATAATGAATAACCCAGGGCTGCTCAGATCTTTTTATCTATTATTCACTGAGGCATTGTATAGGCAAATCTGCCAAGCCCAGGATTCTTGTGTGAAAAGCACAGTACAAATAATACATGAACTAAGCGATTATACTTTTGAATTATTGAAAGCTCCAATGCCTTTTAGAGAAGCATCAGGCTGCAACAGAAGAAAAAAAAGAATGTAATACAGATGAAATTAAATTGAGAGTCACACAGCAGCAGCACAGGAGGGGCAGGAAGATGCAGACTATTCTTGGGTCCATTTATAAAAGGAGTCTTATCTACATTCTTTACAGAGAATCTTCCTTACAGTCTTTGAAGTGCTGCCAAAAGAGAAGACAGCAAGTGTGGAAAGCCCCACCTCTTAGCCGCTGTCCAGGGAGAGGTGGTAGCAGCCACGACACACCAGTCTTCCATTGCTGAGCATCCTGGCTGATTACCTCTGTCATAATTAAGGGCCTGATGACCAAGCTCAAAGAGCAGTTACAGGATGGAGCTGTAACTCAGTTGATAGAGTGCTTGCCTGCCATGCATTAAGCCCGGGTTCTGTGCCCAGCACCACATAAACTTGCATAGTGGCACATGCCTTTAATTTCAGCACCCAGGAAGCAGAGTCACAAGGATACAATTTTCTTTTTCTTTGGTTTTTTGAGACAGGGTTTCTCTGTAGACCAGGCTGGCCTCGAACTCAGAAATTCACCTGCCTCTGCCTCCCAAATGCTGGGATTAAAGGCACGCGCCACCACGGCTAAGGATACAATTTCAAAAGTATCTTCAGCTATACAGTGAGACCCAGGCTAGCTGGGATACATGAAAATGTGTATCCCATTTCCTGTTCTCAAAAATCACTTAGGGCAGATATTGGGATTAACTGGGAGAATATATCTGACGCTTGACTTTTCTTCACTATACTCTCTATCCCCAGGCATGAAATCTAAGACCCGGGAGGGTAGACAGTTTACCACACAGAATTTTCATGCACTCAGTACCTTGAAATGTCTCAGAAGTAAAGTGTTTCTTGGCTTGTGAGCAGCTGGGCACTTCAGAGCCATCCTGTAAAACGTCGGTATGCAAATGTGACTCCCCCTTTCTGTCTCCCTTCGGTCTGATTTCCTCTGATTCTAAAAAAGTCTGCTCACGATTTGCTTCACCTGCTGCTTCAGTTGAATGTAATTTGTTTGTGGTGCTAGAAGTTACTTGTATGAAACAAAGATCCGGTCCTAGGCCCTTTTCTTCCCCAGCCAGGCTGACGGTCTTCCTTGTACAGGCATCTGCAGGACAGAGGGTTCTGTCGAGTTGACTTTCCTGTGGAACCTTCTGAACCACAGATGCTCTTCTTCTGTTTCTTCGAGTAGAATCTAAGAGGCTCTTCCTGCACTTTTGTTTGGTTTTCTGACTTGCAATTCTTTTCAAAACAGTCACCTTTCTTTTGGGCTTTCTCCTCTCAGAGTCAACATCTTGAATACCCCTATGTTCTTTCAATAGCAAGCAAGCAGAGTTAGACAGTCTGCTGCTCTCTGGCGACTCTGAATTACCACTGGGCAGAGGCAACACATCTGTTTTCCACTTGCTTCGTGTCTTGAGGTTCTGCTTTGAAACGTTAGTTTCATTTGGCTGCGGGGAAGTCAGAGCAACCAAACTTTGTTGTTTATAACCTGGATTGATGCCCCCTTTAGACAGTACAGTAAAATCAAAATCTTCAGGCTTAAGAAAAGTCTCTCCATTTTCGAGGAGATAATTAGCAAGTGAACGTTTTGATCTGAACTTCAATCCTTGTGGGCTTAAAAGAAAAAAAAGAGTGACTTTTAAAAAGAACTGGACCACATTTCAGAATTCCAATTAATAGTTTTTAAATGTCACCAAAGATGTTTGGCATTTTAAAGCAACAAAAAGTAATAAATGGCCTTCTTCAATAGATTCTTCTATGATAGCATAAAACCAGCATGCAAATGTAGCTTCAATGCAAATGTCTCATTACCATTGAGAACAGGATCAGCACTGTGTATATGTGACTGTCCCCAAATCACTTGATATAACCAGTGACACTGAAGGAACAGTAATGATTTTACAATACATTTTTTATTTTACTTTATTTTATCTTTAAGACAGGGTTTCTCTGTGTAGCCCTGACTGTCCTGGAACTCACTCTGTAGACCAGGCTGGCCACGAACTCAGAAATCTGCCTGCCTCAGCCTCCTGAGTGCTGGGATTAAAAGCGTGCGCCACCACGCCCGGCTACATTTTTTAAATGTGTATGTGTGGTATATGCATGTATATATGAGTGTTCTCGTGTATACCCGTGCACGTGGAAGCTTCAAGTTAAAATCAGGTGTCCTTGTTCACTTTACTTGAGACAGTGTTCTCACTGAGCCCAGAAGTCACTAAATCCAGCTAGTTCTAGCTGCCAGATTTCCCTGGGGATCCCATCTCAGGCCCCTGAGAGGCAGGATCACAGGCAGCGGCTGTGCCCACTCAGCTCTGCAGGTGGACTCTGGGGGTCTGAACAATGACAAATGCTTTATTCTCTGAGTCATTTCCTTAGCCTGTAAACCTCAGATTCTTGCTATCCTGTCCCATTACAGACAAAAATCACTTGGCTGTATTGTTACTTTCCTTCCTAAATGCTTACCTGATAAAATATACATCAAATTTTCCTGCAGTTTTCCCAGATAATCTTTGCTTCACAACTCTTTCCCATCCACATGGGGCTGGCTTGTGGCCTTCTGTCGGTGCAGTACAACTAGACAGAGTAGAAGCAGTGGGCTCTTGGAGAAGGGTCCACTCACTGCTTATCACCAGGTCCTTTCCATCTTCTCCCACTCTTCCCAGTCCAACAGCAACATCTTCCTTGCTGGAAAAACAAAACCCAAGTGATGAACTCACTTAAAATTGCTTTTACCCTGCTTCCTCAATTTCTGCCCACGGCAGTATGGGGCTGCATAAAATACAGATTAAAGTCAGTGAGCTAGTCTTGTGCCATGAGGAGTGTCCCAGGTCTAACAACTTCTCATCCTTCAACATGAGTGTCCTCCTCCACCTTGCTATTCAGACACGGTTTCTCCTTGTAGCCCTGGCTGTCCTGGAACTCCCTCTGTAGACCAGGCTGGCCTCGAACTCATAGAAATTTGCTTGCCTCTGCCTCCCAGATGTTGGGAAGAAAGGCGTATACCATCACTGCTTGGCTCAACATGGGTTTTTAAATGTTAGGACTCTCCATACAGTATACCTGCTAAACTTTTTCTTAATTCACAATATAGGGCTTCAATAAAGGATTCTGATAACAATTGTTGGAAGTTTGAGATATGAGCTAGTAACTGAATTTTTCATCTGAGATCAGCCAAACTGCTCAAATGAATCACTCCTCGCTCCTGCAAACATGTAAGGGGAACACTTCACATATGTGTGCATTTTTGAGAAACAGCTACCACTTTAGTAAAATGGTGTGGCCCTCCAAAAGGTACATAATTTCTGATAAGAACTTCCAGATCTCTTTCAGTCTTGATTCTCATCACTTTGTGAGGTTAAAATGTACTCTCATTGGGTGGTGAAGAGATGGCTTAGCTGTTAAGAACACTAGCTGCTCTTCCAGAGGTCCTGAGTTCTATTTCCAGATTGTGAGCAACCACACGATGGCTCACAATCTTCTAACTGTAATCACATGGGACCTGATGCTCTCTTCTGGTATGCAAGACAAAGCACCCCCCCCACACACACACCATGTATAACATAAATAAATAAACCTCCAAAAAATTTTTTAACTCTTATTGATAAATTGTGTGACAACAAAATCAGATCACCTGCAGAGAGTGGACCCCTGAAACCTAGGCCTACCTACCTAGTACTTCTCCCATACTGTGCAGTGGATCGCTTCCCCCTTTAAAGGAATTTATTCTTACTTATGTGCACCATGCAGGTGCTGAGGCCCGAACGGACTAGATCCCCTGGAGCTGAGTTATAGGTGGTTGAGCCTCTGCTATGGGTGCTGGGAGCCAAACCCAGGTCCTACAGAAGAGCAGTAAGGGCTTTAGACAATTGAACTATCTCTCCAGCTTTTAGTACAGAGTATTTGAATCACTAAACTATACATTTTTTTTTTAAAGATTTATTTTATTTATTATATGTAAGTACACTGTAGCTGTCTTCAGACACCCCAGAAGAGGGCGCCAGATCTCGTTACGGATGGCTGTGAGCCACCATGTGGATGCTGGGATTTGAACTTATTACCTTCGGAAGAGCAGTCGGGTGCTCTTACCCGCTGAGCCATCTCACCAGCCCCTAAACTATACATTTTAAAAGGTGAGTGAGGCACTGGAGAGATGGCTCAGTGGTTAAGAGCACATATTCCAGAGGACTCCAGCCTCCACATCAGGCAGGTTATAGCAGCCTGCAACTCCAACTCCAGTGAATCTGACAGGTCCTCTGGTCTCCACAAACACCTACATACTTATACAAACACATACATAAATAAAACTGATTCTCTAGAGAGACCTTCTAACCAATCTACTTTCTACAAACAGGGAAATGGGAACCCTAAGCAAGGCCTAGAGACTAACCACAGTTAGAACTATGACGTTCTTCGATGGAATTTGGCGTTAAGTATCAGCTAGAAGGATCTTATAGGGAGACAAGGTAACTGAAACCTGAGGGAATCACTACAAACTGTTAGGTAACAAAATGGGTCAAAATCCCAGCTTGCGCAGGGCGTGGTGGCGCATGCCAGCACTCGGGAGGCAGAGGCAGGCGGATTTCTGAGTTCGAGGCCAGCCTGGTCTACAAAGTGAGTTCCAGGACAGCCAGGGCTACACAGAGAAACCCTGTCTCGAAAAACCAAAAAAAAAAAAAAAAAAACCCAGCTCTCTATTATTATTATCTGAGCTTCCAAAGAGAAAGTCACTTTGAGCTCAAAAACTCCGTTCTCCATCTGTAAAAAGGAAGTAGCATTAAAAAAAAAAAAGTTTTGTTGTTGTTTGCTTTTGAGACATGATCTTATGCACCGCAGGCTAGCTTTGAACCCACGACGTACCTGAGACTCATCTTCAACTTCTGATCCTCCTGCCTCCACAGGCAGACGCCCGGATATTCGGTGCTGCCGCTCGAACCCTCGGCTTTGTATTTACTACGTAAACACTACCAACTTAGTTAAATGCCCGGCCCTTAAAACTGTTTGAGTGGCCAAGTTTTGGGACATGCAAATACGTGCATCATTTTAGCAAGGACACACCAGTAGCTTCCTCTATGACTTGTCATGAGGCTATTTCTGAGGGGCCCTTCCGGCCCAGGCTAACCTGCTTCCATCACAAAACCTCCCTTGTCCTCCAAGCTCCCCAGTCAATTCGGCCAAGGAATCGGGTACACCCTTGTCTGTTCCCACAGGGCGATAGCTCTAGGTGTCTGTCACCATGTGTTGAAGGTTAGGAAGACCCACACAAGAGCGACTCCTCTGAGGCCTGAGAGAGGTTTAAAAACTTGCCAGCGATCCCAAGGCGGGTCTGGAACTAGGCTCTCTCCAGTGGTGACGGAGGGGACTCTGTTGTCCCCAAGGTTTGGGCTCTCCATCCCTGCTGCTTTGGTCCACTGGGGCGCAGCTGCAGCTCCAGGCCGAGAGGTGGAGTAAAACACAACTCAAAACACTGGGCTGAATCCAAACACCGACGTGAAAGTCCATCAACCCACACAGCAGCCTTCCCGCCACCGCTTCAGCTACAGACGCCACAGCCAGGGTCCCGCCAATCAAACCCTCTGTCGTCAAGACTCTCCGCTTCACCCACCTTCCCGGACCAATCGCTCGTGTCATACTTACGCTTCCGCCTCCTGCGTCCCGACGCGCCCCGCGCTTCGGCGGAGGAACCGAGCTCCCTTTCGGACATGCGCACTTGAAGCTTTGGGAAACTCACGCGCGGTTCATTGCGCATGTGCGTTGCTAAGGGTAGCGCAGATAGCTGAAGTGGTTTGTGAAGAGAAGCCTGTTGCTGCCGAGGCTGGGAGGAGGGGCCCGAAGCGTGAGGGAAACTGCGATGAGGGCTGTGTTGACGTGGAGAGACAAAGCGGAGCAGTGGTGAGGAGCGGGAACCTCGGGGATGGCGGGGAGGCGGCGGAAACCGGCGCGTTGCCATGGCAACGGGCCTGCGGCCTGGGCCGCGGACTCTGATTCCGTGCCTTCAATTCCCCAATGGAAGAGAAACCGAGATTCCTGGAGGGGCTTAGGGATCACACCTGAGGGAGGCTGGAGCAGTCTATACGTCATCATCATCCAGTTTCAATTCTCTCTTCTCAAAATTCCTCTTGGTCTTCTCTCATCCACCAGTGTTTTCTCAGCTTCCTAACAATCGTCAAAGTGCCCACACTTTTGTTTATCTGACATTCTTTAAGTTTCTCCTGTTTTTGTTTGTTTGTTTGTTTGTTTTTGAGATAGAGCCTCACTTTAAAGCTCTGGTTGGTCTTGAATTCACTATGTTGACCAAGCTGGCATTGAACTCACAAAGATACATCTGCTTCTACCTCCCCAGTGCCCGGATTAAAAACTTTCGAGCAGGAACAAACAAACCGGTGTGAGTAACTTGCATCCAGGTACTGAGCATTTCCACCTGAGCTGAGATCTACTGTGTCTGAAACAGGACATTTCCATGTACAGTCAGAGAAACATGTAAGATGCGCATCAAATTAAGACATCTGATTAGAAAGTTTGAGGAGTATTTTCAAAATTAGTACTTAAGAGTGAGCTTAATTTAATACTTAATTTAAATACTGAGGATTAGGGCTTAGTAGTTAAGAGCACTTTGGGTAAGTTCCAGGACAGTCAAGTCAACACAAAGAAACCCTGTCTCAAAAAAACAAAAACAAAAAAAACAAAAAAAAGAAAAAGAAAAAAATATATAGTAAAAAAATATTGGGCTGAAGAGATGACTCAGAAGTTGAGAGAACTGTCTGCACTTCCAGAGGTTCTGAGTTCAATTCCGTGCAACCCCATGATGGCTCACAACCATCTATAATGACATCTGGTGCCCTCTTCTGGCCAGCAGGTGTACATTCAGGAAGAATGCTGTATACATAATAAATCTTTTTTAAAAAATGTTTTAAAAAGAGAGAATGACAATAGAATGACTTTGTCATCTTAATTAATTTGGTATGATTTGATGTCCTATTCTATTTTGTCATTAAAATCTACCAGCCAGAAACACATCTCAGAAAATTCTGGCTTGACTAATTCTCAGCTTGACTCAGAGTCTTCCTAGATGGTCTAGTCTGCTTTCCACCACTCTGTCTGTCCTGAGACCTTTCCTTGTGCCACACTGAGATCCTGAACGTCCTTGGCCTTGGAGGAACTTGCACGAAGAACAGCTAGTGCTGACGTGATTCCCACACTAGCTAAGACCTTGTGCCTTTACCTCACTGTCTCTCCACAGCAGCTCTAGGTAGCTACTGTAATTACCTCCACTTTACAGATGAGAAAGCTGACTTATAGAGAGGGCAGATAGGTACACATATCTGTGTGTGGTGGAGCCAGCTTGCAAGCTCAGGCCTCCCTGTCCCAAAGCCAGTTCTCTCAGGCTCTGACTTCAGTTAGGTGAGTCACGTGAATAGGTGGCCCTTACTTGTATCAAATAGAAGGGATTTCTGTTACTTGCGGGACATTCTCCTGCACCCTCCTGCTTGGAACACGTCACCTTGCCAGTGTCTTTCATTTCCATAAACACCTTTGTGGAGGTTAGCAGTAAGGTGCTCAGCAGTTGAAGGTAACTGCTGTCAAGCATGATCTGAGTTCGATCCCTAGGGCTCCCGTGGTGAAAGGAGAGAACCAGGGTGCCCCCTGACCTCCAGAAGTGCTCCATGGTACACACGCCCCAATAAATAGTTCAACACTTAAAAAAAGGCTTTGATGTTACTTTTTTGAGACCGGGTCTCATGTAGCCCTGCTGGCCTTGGGCTTCTGGTTCTTTCTCCTGCCTCATCTTCAGCAGTGCTGAGGTAATACCAGAGTTTATTACTTTTCTCTTCACTCAAGTATAAGGTTAGCCACAGCCATGGGTGGTGGTCCATGCATGTCTTCAGTCCCAGCACTCAGGAGGCAGAGGCAGGTGGATCTCTTATGTTTGAGGCCAGCCTGGTCTACATAGTGAGTTCCAGCATAGCCAGGGCACAATGAGTCAAACAAATAAACCAACAGACAACAAGGAGCACCCAGTGCACGAGGTGGCAGTGACTGGCAGCCAAGCATTGGCTTCCATGTCAGAGAGCAATAGGGAGTAGCAAGGGCTGTGGCAAACTGGAAGGCTCCCACTCTGCATGAAAGGGGCAGCTGCTGCTCTGCTCCTGCCAATTATCCTGGGTAGAAATTTGGCCTGGTGTGTGCAGATCTTCCTATTTTTACCAGAAGCTAGGGATCTGTGTTTGAAGTGTGAAATGTCCTAATTTTTTTAAATGTTGGCACCTAATTAGAAAAAAAAAACAAAGTAAAACACCATGTGAGCCAAGCCAAACATTTGCTGGTCAAATGCAGCCTGCTCTTCTCTGTTCTCAACCCCTGGCACAGAATTCTGTTCGTTCCGCTTTTGTGGTGCTTAAGAGTCTGTTGAGTGTAAGAGTTATTTTTTTAATCTGTTTATCTCAGAAGTCTAGAAACCTTGTAAAAGTAATGGCTGTATTTTGTTTCCAAATGTTTCTGGAGCCTTTTAGTATTTAGTGAGTAGATGTGTATGTGTTCATAGAGGAATAATCAAGTGACTGAAAGACCAGTAAGGACTGGCTACCTGCTTTTCGGGCTGTTACAGATTTGAAGCAGTCTATTAGAGTAGGCGGTGCAGAGGTTCTCTAGGCCAGCAGCCTGATGATGGCTACATATGCCAGCTGACATAATGGAAGGAAACAGAACAAAACTCCCACCTGGATAGAATCCAGCCATCCCAGATGCCCTGACTAGCCCCACCCCCACTCAGTCACAGGCTCCTGCTCTGTGCTTGTGCTTTGGTCTATTCTTCACCCAGCAAAAGAGCTCACTCAGGTCCTGAGGCTGTGCTTCTGCTGCTCTGCTCCTCATAGACCCAGAGTGACCCCTTCCATGTCTTTTGTTGGGTGGTCCCCTGGCATTCTTGCCTCTAGGCTTGCTAACATTTAGATTATACCTTGGAGCTTAGCCAAAGACTCCATTTTCCTACTCATAGATCCTTCTTAACTGATTCTTTCCATCTCTTCTTTCCCTCTTCCTTCCCCTCCCCCTCTTTTGTTCTTTCTTTGTGTGCGCGGGATGTGCATGCATGCATGTATGCAGATGAACTTGACTGTGTATAGGCATGAGTAGGTCAGAGGTTGACATTGTTATCTTCCTTTATTTCTGCCAACCTTATTTTATTACTTATAGGTAGGTATTCTGCCTGCATGTACGCTGGGCACCACCTGAGTGCCTGGTACCAGCAGATACCAAAAGAGGCAATCATATCTCCTGAAACTGGAGTTACAGACAGTTGTGAGCCACCATGTAGGAGCTGGGAACCCATGCCCTCTACAAGAGCAAAGAGTACTCTTAAGTGCTGAGCTATCTCTCCAGATCCCAACCTTATTTTTTTGAGATAAGGGTTCAACAGTGAATTTGAATTCACCATTTAAGCCAGACTGGCTAGCCATCAAGCCCCTGGGACCTGCCTGCTTGCACAGCTCAGTCGCTGGGGTTACAGGCTTGACTTGTGCCCAGGCTTTTCATGGAATACTGGGGATCTAAACTCAGGTCTTCACGCTTGCTTGCCGAGCAAGCACTTTACCCATTGAACTATCTCCTGACCTCTAAATGCTTTCTCTCTTAACTTTTTTCTTTCTGAAATTTTATCTTCCTTCCTTCACTATGCTGCCCTAGGTTCATCTCAACCACAATGCCTTACTAGGCTAGCCCACCTTATTCCACACAGATTAGCCCACCTAATTCCAGGCAGGCTAGCTAGAGTTGAGAGATATTGTGATTGATTGAGGAAGCTAGGGGTGAGGTTCAGTGGTAGAGAGCTTGCCCAGCATGTGTGAGGCCCAGAATTCTTAGCACCACATTAAAAATTTAATGAAGTGATATAATTTGTCTGAGATTGCAAATCCTTGCTACTCAGGAGGCTAAGACTAGGAGATCTTCAGCCTAGGAGAGAGCTCGTCTCAGAAAAAGTAGAGGGAAGTCTTGGCCTTCAATATGGGATTGTCAGGGGAGGACAAGAAAAAGTAAGCAGAGTAGCATGTGTAGCTTGTAGTGGCTTTGAAGGGCACCTTGGGACTTCAGTATGCAGAGGACAGTTGGCAGGGCTCACCTCTCATCTCTCAGCAGTGAAATCTGAGCATGCAGTTTCTCTTTTTCATAAAAGAGGACAAGTTGGGAAAGAGCCTGCCATGGTAGCACAGACTGCTGCCAGAGGGTAGTAAGTCTTCAGCCCTAGAGTATGCTGTCTGAGGCTAGATGGTCATGTGGGGGGAGCATTTGCCCTGGGTGGGGGTGTGAGATTCCATAATAAAGTCTGCATTCTTTCCAGTTTGGGGGTTCTGTGATGTTATTGTAATATTATTAAAACCCGGGGGGTGGGGTTTAAACATAAAATCCTGGCAGGTTGCCCGTTATGATCAGTGTGTCAGGCCCCTGGTCTAACATATAACATAAAACTTGGTTATTGCCTTCAGGTTGAAAGTGTATTAAGGAGGCATGTTATGAAACTGTCAAATACAGAAGGCTAGGTGCTTGAGAGTGGAACTGAGTTTAGATTCCAAGTACAGCAAGAGTTGAATTGGCAGCAGACTGCTTGCTGCTCTTCCTTTCAGGGGCTCCAAGTTTGGTTCCCAGCACCCATGTTGGACATTGCATAATCACAAATTAGATATGTATGTTGTAATTTAAGAAAGTACATTTTAGCCAAGCATGGTGGCGCATGCTTTTAATCCCAGCACTCGGGAGGCAGAGGCAGGCGAATTTCTGAGTTCGAGGCCAGCCTGGTCTACAGAGTGAGTTCCAGGACAGCCAGGGCTACACAGAGAAACCCTGTCTCAAAAAACCAAAAAGAAAGAAAGAAAGAAAGAAAGAAAGAAAGAAAGAAAGAAAGAAAGAAAGAAAGAAAGAACATTTTAGGACATCCAGAATGTGAACTTTCACATCTGGGAAGATTGTTCAGGTTTAGCCCAAATAAAACAACAAACATGGAGATGGCTTATTAGGTAAAGGTCCTTCCTACCAAGGCAGATGACCTGAGTTTGACCCCTGGGACCAACACAATACTCCAGAAAGAACCAGCCCCTGTTAGTTGTTCTCTATCACACATGCACCCAGCATGCCTTTGCCTCCTATAGTAGATAGATAAATGTAAAAGAAGAATGAGCTGAAGCCAAGCGTGGTGGCACATGCCTATCATCCCAGCACTTGAGTAGTGGTGGTAGGAGGTTCAAGGTCATCCTCAGCTACATCAGCTACATGGAGAGTCTGGGACCAGACCAGACCATTTTACACAAGAGACTGTGTAAAAAGCAACAACAACAAAATGCCAGGTGAAGTGGTTTACATCTGTAATTTCAGCATTTGGGAGGAATACCATAAGTTCAAGGCCAACCTAGCCTACAAAAGAGTCCTAGATTAGCCTGGGCCAGAGTAATATAAGTATTAGCTTGGCCCAACAAATATAAGTAGAACTAACTTAGTCACTGTCAACTCTTGGGTAAGAAGTCCAAGAATCGCCGGGCGTGGTGGCGCACTCCTTTAATCCCAGCACTCGGGAGGCAGAGGCAGGCGGATTTCTGAGTTCAAGGCCAGCCTGGTCTACAAAGTGAGTTCCAGGACAGCCAGGGCTATACAGAGAAACCCTGTCTCGAAAAACCAAAAAAAAAAAAAAAAAAAAAAAAAGAAGTCCGAGAATCATTATGACTGAACAGGCAAGAAGCCACCGTACCAAGGACTAGATGAAGGATGCAGACCCATTCCAAGCTAATGCCTCAGCGTGAAGAGGCACAGATGCCAGGCACTTTACACAGCCTGGCCCGTGAGGAGGCAGCTCTCTACTTTGTTTTATAGTAAGGGTGAAATTCTGATAGGTCAGCTTTCCTGGCCCCAGCTCCCCTCTACCTTTTAGCCCATCACTTGCTGTTTTGAATGTGAAACATGTCAAGGAAGCCCAGGCCTATTACCACAAAACAGTGAAGAGGGACAATTCGGAACTTGGGCCAGGATTTGATACAGAATTCAGTATGCTGAGCTGGAAAGCCAGCTACCTTTGCTCAGCCTCTGTTGGCCAGGCTGTGTACCCTTTCCTTTCCTCAGTGGGCCCACCCTCTCTGCTCCACTGTGCTGAGGTAGGTATGTGCACGTGGATTAGCGTACACTTTCCCTGTCACAGCTCTCAACTGTTTGCAGGTGTGAAGAGTTTTTATTCAAGGAACCTTCTAGGAGTCTTCTCTGCCTCTCCACATGACCAACATACTAAGACACAGGAAGTAAATGACATAATACTAAAACTACAGAAAAGAGGATGGGAGAAGAGAGGTAGTAACCAGAGGGCACTGGGCTTCAGTTAAAGTGGAGGAATATATTTCAGCAGTCTCATGAGGGCCACAGTTATATATTTCAAAATGGCTAATGGATAGATTTTTAATATTTCTTCTTCTTCTTCTTCTTCTTCTTCTTCTTCTTCTTCTTCTTCTTCTTCTTCTTCTTCTTCTTCGTTTTTTTGAGACAGGGTTTCTCTGTGTTGCCATGGCATTCCTGGAACTCACTCTGTAGACCAGGCTGGCCTCGAACTCAGAAATCTGCCTGCCTCTGCCTCCCAAGTGCTGGGATTAAAGGCGTGCGCCACCACACCTGGCAATTTTTAATATTTCATTGCAGTAAATGATGTCTTTGAGGTGATAAACAAGTTAATTAGCTTCCTGCAATATATATTTATATATTATATAAACATCATGTTGTACCCCATAAATATACACAATTATTATTTTTCAGTTACTTTCCAAATTCTACATGGAATGCCTTGAGTATTCCATGTAGATAGTGATGGAAATGATAAAAAATGATAATACTTTTTTGGTGGTGGTGGTTCTGAGAAGGCAAGAAAGCCATTATGAATTATTTCATCAACCGTGACATACACCAGTAGCACTAAGGAGGGCTACACAGCCTGAGGGTTGACACATGGGCTTTGGGGCCAGGCTGCTGAGACCAGAATCCTGGCGTCACCTCTTCTCTGCAGCAGTTTATTTCCAGGCAAGTTGTTTAACTTTGCAGTTTTCTTATCTGCAAGATAGACTTAGAGTTGTGAGGTTGAGAGAATTTAAACAATTGAGCATTTAAACTGTATCCTGTATGCAGTAACAAATGTACTCAATAAATGTCAGCCACTGGAAAAGCATTCAGAAAAGCATTTGACATACCTGGCAATAATCCAAGCGAGTAGAGGCAGTGCAGTAGGGTGGTTAGGGTCTCAGGCTTCTGAGGCCCTCTGTTTCCTGGGTGCGAGAGGCTTTGTCCCAGCAAGGATGTGCTCACTACACACATGGCTTTTCCTTGGGGGGGGGGGTGAGTGCATACTTGTGTACATGCATACACATACACACACACACACACACACACACACACACACACACACACCAATCCACAGGGTCTGATTGTGTAGCTCTGGCTAGCCTGGAACTCACTATGTAGACCAGGTTGTCCTTGAACTCACAGAGATCTGCCTTTGCCTCCTGAGTGCTAGGATTTTTTTTTTTAAGATTTATTTATTTTATGTATATGAGTACACTGTAGCTGTACAGTTGTGAGCCTTAATGTGATTGTTGAGAATTGAATTTAGGACCTCTGCTCACTCTAGTTGGCCTTGCTCACTCTGGTCAACTCTGCTCGATCAGTCCCTGCTCACTCTGGCCCAAAGATTTATTTATTATTATATCTAAGTTCACTGTAGCTGTCTTTGGATGCACCAGAAAAGGGTGTCAGATCTTATTACGGGTGGTTGTGAGCTACCATGTGGTTGCTGGGATTTGAACTCAGGACATTAGGAAGAGCAGTCAGTGCTCTTACCCACTGAGCCATCTCTCCAGCCCCCCATGACTCCACTTCTTGATTCCTTTTCCTAAGAGCTGTGCCTGCCACTCTTCTGCACTGCAGGGAGTATTCCGATACTGTGTTGTTCTTCATGGAGCTTCTCCCCTTCCCCAGGTTGGAATGCAGGCCTTCCTTGAACAGAGCAGAGCAGCCCTGTTCCCGTGCAGCTCTCTCAGAAGTCTCACAGCATTTCTCCTCATTTCACCCACACTCAGAGGGCCTTGGTCATAAAGACTGTTACACGCACATTAGTGTGAAAGCAGGCAAGCAGGCAAGCAAGCAAGCAAGCAAACAAACAAACAAAACACAGCCGTATGTCACTGACATGTAGAAGAACATCGAAAACTCAGAGAGATTAAAAGGTGAAAAGGATATTCCTCAAACTTGGTGCCATGGGAGTCCTTGGCCAATGTGTCTGCTTTATAGATTCCCACTCAAGTGGAGATTCCTAGAATCAGAAAGAGACAACTGCCAGCCCACCCCCGTACTGTGTCTGTTGGTGCCTCACACCTAACAGGTATTTGATAAAAATCTGCGTGGCTGTCCTGCCTTTCTATGGCATGATGGGAAGAGCCCATGCTCTCAGCTGCTGACCCTTTGAATCATTTCTGGCTTCTGGAGGAGAGGAAACCAGGACTGAGCTGACTGCCGAGCAGATCATGATTGAATGGCCTGCCAACGTGTGGTGGTTGAGTGGAATTTGCAACCAGAGACAATTTTTAGCCATTATTTTTTCCCCAGCACACACATAGCATTTCATAATGGAAATAAAGTTTGCTTTCTTGGCCATTAGCAGACCTCATCATTTCGGTTCCTAATTGTCTTTTTGTCTTGTCTCCTGTTAGTATCTACGACCTCGCATTTAAGCCTGATGGAACACAACTGATTCTGGCTGCAGGAAACAGATTGCTGGTAGGATTTTGTCTTCGTTTCCATTCTGAGTGCTTTTTTCCTCCCTCCCTCCCTCCCTTTTGTAAGTACTCTGAAATTTGACCCCCTTTTTTTGAGATAAAAAAGGCAAGGGCGGAAAAACCAGCCATTACTTTTTAATAAGGAAGGAAATGGTCTATTTAAAATAGGTAAGTAAACTATCAGATAGGAACCCATGAACAATGCCTCCTTTGGAGTCATTTGTCTTTCCCCTTTGAGACACTCATGAAATGGTTGCAGACAATTAATCAAAATGCCTTTGAAACTGAGTGAGTGTCAGTTCACATTTTGTTGGACCAATGTGAATTAACAAGGCTAGAAGCCATCCTTCCATGAGAAGTCACAAAGCCTGACCTTTACCTCTGGGCTCTGCTGCCCCTAAACTATTCCATATGAATGCTGTCCTATTGTTCATAGTTTCAAAGGCCACAGGGGCCCTCTGGAACTTGTCCTAGTAGAGTAATCATCAGAGACACCTTTCTGTTTGACCCAAAACCTCTGTGATAGCTCTTCCTCCCCTAAGACATGGTCCTCCACTCTGCTATGTCTAGATACACAGACTGACTGATGTCCATGTTCTGTGTACTAACTGTATAGTCTTACAGTGTGGTTGGGTTGTTCTGCAGACTTCTCCCCAGGCTAAACAACTTAGCTCCTTTTCTCTCCCTGTCCTGGTTTCCTTCTCCAGGCTTCTGCCTGTGTGGGAGAGCTCTGTCCTCATTTCTCAGATGCTGTGTTTTTTACATCTCCACATATTTGACCATGTTGCACAACTATAAACTATTCTAAATGCACATTGCAGCTGGGTTTCATAACACTCCCTCCCACTTGCAAACCCCACGTTTGCTAGATCTGTGACTTTCAGGCTGTGGTAGCAAGTATGATGTGTCTGTGTGTGCTGACACTGGTGGCAGTGTTGTCCCTGACAGTTAACCATGTTGTCCACCAGCTTTATGTAGGTGCTGGCTTTGTCGACAAGGGCCTGCCTTGATGGGTCATTCATTCAAACCCATGTAAGAATGAGTGAAATGTACCGGGGCCTGGTCGTGCAGGCTCATAATCTCAGCTATTTGAGAGGTGGAGGCAGGAAGATCAAAAGTTCAAGGCCAGCCTGGACTTGCAGAAGGACTTCAGAGCCAGCCTGGGCAACTTAGTCAAACACTGTTTAAAATAAAAACTAAAAGAGAAGGCTGGGAACATAGCTCAGAAGTCGAGAGCTTGTCTGGCATTGCACAGTGCCCCAGCTTCAGTTTCCAGTCTTGGGTGGGGAGGCGAGGAGGTGGGGAGAATGGGTGAAGCTTGCAGAGCTTCCCCTAGAGTGAGAGTCAGTGCAGCTGCTGTTTCTCCAGCATTGATGGCATGCTCCTGGCCACACACAGCATAAGTTGGACCGCCATTTCCTGCTTGCCCTGCATTAAGACGTAGTCATTCTTGATATGCAGTGCTGTCTCTACTTGATACTAATTTAGCAAATCAACAACTGTTGTGTTATAAAAACAAAAATAGCAGCATTAGCACCCTGCAGGAATTCTGAATAATGGATGTCACACAGATAATCGATATTTTTACCCCTTTTGACAGGTTTATGACACCTCTGATGGCACCTTACTTCAGCCCCTGAAGGGACACAAAGACACCGTGTACTGTGTGGCATATGCAAAGGATGGTAAGAGGCTGCTCTGAGTTCTGGTCTCTATGGTAGCCTTGTAGCTGCTCAGCTTTCCTTAGGGACTCTGTGATCATCTTTAAAATACAACCTGCATGTTAAGAGGATATGAAATAGCTTAGACTTTAGCTAGTCACGGGAACAAATCTGTTTGTTTCTTGTGGTGCTAGGGACTAAGCCCAGGGCCTTGGGCACACCAGATAAATTCTCTGCCACTGAGTTACAACTCTAGTCCTTAGGTATCTGTGTGTCAGGCACTGTCTTAAGTGCTTGGTTATTTCAGAGAACAAAATGAGAGAAAGGCTTGTTGAGAAGCTTGAGGACGGAGGGAGGGAGCAGGCAACAGGTAACGTGAGCATAGTTAGTCAGATAACCAAGCGCTAGGCTGATAGGCAGTCATATGGACAGAATGTGAGAATTGGGAGTGTGGAGCAGGACAGGTCTTGTTATCCAATCTTATTGTGAGAAGGGCCCATTCAGATGGGCAGCTGAACAAAGACTTGCTGGCCTGAGATAGAGAGGTTTTGGCATCAGACATTTGGGAAAGGAGAGCTTCTCAAAGATGGAAGAGCCATTGCAGAAGCCCTTGGGTGGGACTTCTCCTCTCGGAAGCTAGAGCAGAAAGAACTGGGGAGGAGTGGGGGAGGAGACAGAAAGAACAGGTCTGGGGTGACCAGCCGAGACGGTGTTAACATTGTCAGAACAGTGGTTCTGACCCACAGTGAAAAGAGTGGTGGGTGTGAGCAGAGTAGGGGCTCATCTGGTTCCTATTTTATGTTTGCCTTGGAAACAGCTTACCAAAGATGAAGGGGTTCAGGAAGCTAAGTGACAAGCATCTTTCATGACATGGATGACAGTGGCCAAAGAAATGGCAAGAAGCAGTCATGTTCTGGAGGTGCTTTGAGTGTGAAGCAGATGGGATTTCCTGGCAGGTTGGATGTGGGTAAACAGTGCAGGCAGCCCCAGCTTTGACCTGAAGGACTGAATGATGGCGTTACCCTCCACTGATGTGGGTGTGATTGCCGGTGGGGCAGTGGCAGTGGAAGATCCAAAGTTCAGGTGTGCACATTTCTGCTGTGAAAGGTTAATATAGGAAAGAGGGCAGAAAATTGCTGCAGTGCATTGAGTGTCAGGGATGCGGGACCTAGGACACAGTATGCTCTGCTTCAGAAAGGAGCAGTGGCAGGCGGGACCTGTGAAGGCAGATCTAAAGGATCTTCTCGCTGCTGCTTCTTCCGTGGCTTCAGTGTAATGAGAAGCCAACAGCACTGAGAGTGACGACTGGGAAGGGAGTGCTTGAGAGTTGGAGAGAAAGGGAAAAAAACGGCAGCCTCAGAGAGCAGGAGAATGAATGGACTTGGGGTGCAGTGAGACCTCCAGGGACCAGATGATAAACTTAAAGCCGGTGCTGAGGAACTACAGGTGGCTTTTTTTAGGTGGCTTGTCTTCTCCAGCCACTCTGAGCTGCATGGTGGGAGGAGGAGAAGAGGTGGGCTCAGTCCGAGGAGCAGTTTTACAGGCAAGGTGAAATGAGAGCAGTGCAGAACAGAGCAGAGCAGAGAGGACGCGCAGCCAGAAGCAGCCACCTCGGAGTGAGTGGAGACGGGCTATAAGGGAAGAGGGGCAGTGGAGAGGAGGTGGTCAGAGAACTGCTGTGTGAAATTGAGATTTTGACGTAAATTCATGTGCACTGGGAACGTAGCATTCTCATGCTCAAGGCCCTGAGTTCCTTCCACAGCACTGCAAAAATTGAAATAAAATGAAGAAAAACAGATGGTAGGTAGGTAGGTAGGTAGGTATATAGACAGACAGACAGATGGAAGTTCTAACCTTAGCCCAACCCAAAAGCTGTCTTTCCTTTGTTACTTTATTGGAACAGTCTGCAGTCTATAGGAGATGACTCACCAGACTGAGATGTGTGTCATGAGCCTGATTGGAGTTTGATCCCTGCTAACCACATGGTGGAAAGAGAACCTACTCTTGCAAGCTGTCCTTTAACCTCCAAATATACACTGTGGCGTGCATAAGTCCACATACTACACATTCACACACAAAATATCCAAGGTAAAATATCTAAATTAGATATTAAAATATCTAAATGTATTATAATTATGTGTGCGCATACATATGGGCATGTTTTTATGGCACACATGTGGAAGGTAGAGGAAAACTTCATGGAGACTGTTCTCTCTATTCACCTTTACTTGATTCTGGGGACTGAGCTCAGGTTATCAAGCTTGTGTGGCAAGTGCCTTTACCTGCTGAGTCAATTTCTAGCCCAAGCCCTGACTTTGAGCTCATTAACATCTCTGCTACTTCCTGTGTCAGATGTGGGGCTGGAGATGGTGCTCTGACTTTATTGGAGTCCCTGTATCCAAGGGTACAAAGCTTAGAAGAGCCTAAGACACAGGCTCTTTGGATGGAGGCCTTCTTTAATTAGATGAATGCTGTGTGCTGCCCTGCAAGTAAATGCATATACTTCATGTTTCTGCAGCGTATACTTCGTGTATCTGCAGCATATACTTCATGTATCTGCAGCGACTTCAGCCCAAGCCTGACAGCCTCGTTGATTCACTTTGGGAGAACGCTTAATGGATAATTCCTGGGACAAGTTAGTGAGACAGCACCCATTTCTTGCTTCATGGTCAGGTGTCTGTGCTGTGACAGTTTGAGTTCAAGCTGAGAGTGATGTTCCAAGGAGACCAGTGGCAGGCTGCCTGGGTAGCTGAATTATCTGTAATAGGTGCAGAGGCTGCTGGGTTTCCTGAGTGTGACAGAAGCTCTGTGGCCTGTAGCCCTGTGAACAGTAGTATTTATCAGCACCCTGAAGAACTCCATGGGACCCTTCTTGTAGCCCTCTGAAGCACGTAGCAAGGGCACTCTTACTTCCTTACTGATGTCCTCTGACTACTGTGCCTGAGTCTTCCTGGTGTATCATGCTTTTTGTGACACATAATGATTAGGAAGCCTTAGTTCCTGCAAACTTGTCTACACCCTTAGATTTGAAAATTGATACATGCAGATTACAGTTGATTTTACTCTTTAAGCCTGCTTGTTTCTGACTTCTGAAGTTTCCTAAGTAGATTAATGAGCTACCATGATTAAAGGTATGAAAGATAGAGTCCCCTTGTTCAAGAACAGCCTAAACCCGTAGGAAGAGAGTAACAGTAGCTATGTTTTTTAGTAAAATTCTATTCCAGGCATTGTTCTGAACATTTTATTTGTGTGTGTGCATGTGTGTACATGCATGTTCTCTCTTCCTATCAACTATGAGGTCAATCCTATTAATGTCCATTTTCACATGCGGAAATGAAACCCTGGAGGTGTCCAGGAACTAGTTCCGGTCACACAGCTGCTCAGTGACATCACTAGGGATTCTGACGCAGAGACTCTGGGCCTGGAGCCGAACTTGCCATCCTTGATGCTCACCAGGTCAGGAAATGGAGAGGGTACACCTAACAGTAGAGTCTCTCTTTGATCAGGTTTTGCTATAGTGCCATGTGGCCCACCTATAACTGCTAGTTTGAGCTGCTACAAAAGGTACTTTGCAGATGTTGTCTTTGCATAGCCCGAGTGAGGACTTCTGCTCTCTCTCTGTTTCAAGTGGGGACACTGAAGCTCTAGGAGCAGTGGCTTCTGAAGGCTACCTTCCCCTTGCCCTAAGATTAATGTCTAAAAATCAACAGGTTGGGCTATTGAGATGGCTCCGAAGGCCAGGGCCCTTGACTTTGCCACCAAGCGTGATAACCTGAGTTTGATCAGTGGAACCCACATGGCGGAAGGAGAGAACTCCCAAAAGCTGTCCCAGGGTGTACCATGGTGTCTTTGTGCCTCTTGAATATATAGTCACAAATTAGTAAAAATGTAACAAAACTGCAGCTGGGTGTGCAAATCCTGTCCTATGCTTGCTCATGAAGGTTCCTTTGACCTGATGTAAGTTGGTATCCATGGAGTAAATAAAGGATGACTTGGTTTATGTTGCCTCTTTAGCACATTCTTTCTTAAATTCTAAGCCATGTGGGAATGTAAGGCACATCTGTCACTCCTTCCTTTAGGCCTGCCTCTGGTCCCACTGCTTGCTATCTGCACTGTGGCCCCGAAGGCCTTAGAGCTCCTTCACTCATCTGCTACATTCCTTGCTACCTGTTCCACCCTGTGACTCTCTTGGCCTCTCAGCCATGCCAGCCTTTGCTGCCTCAGGGCCTTTGCATCTATTTCACCCATATATACATCTTGCTCTTCTTTTGTACTTGGTCAGCTCTCTTATCCTTTAGATCTGCTCTGAAGGATCTTACCTACATCCCGTCCTCTAGGGCAGTGGTTCTCACCCTTCCTAATGCTGCATCTCATCAGGATAGTTTCTCATGTTGTAATGACTCCCCAACCATAAAATTATTTTTATTCTACTTCATAACTTCTACTTCATAACTGTGACTTTGGTACTGTTATGAATTGTAATGTAAATAACTGTATTTTCTGATGGTCTTAGGTGACTCCTGTGAAAGTGTCATTTGACCCCCAAAGTGCTCTCAGCCCACTAGTGAGACCCACTGCTCTAGGGGATGCTGACCCTAGAGCACAGTTTAAGGCAGGCAGGATGGGTAGGGTTTTGGGATCTGTTGCACAGTATGGTAATCATAATTAACAATAATATATATTTAAAACTGCTAAAAGAACAGACTTTGATGTTCTCTGTTAAAAATATAAGTATCTAAGGTGATAAATATGTTAATTTTTTGATATAATTATTTGACTAACTATATCAGAACACTGTACAGTACTCCATGAATGTATACAACCCTGGGGGCTGGGGATGGCTCAGTGCCTGCTGCAGAAGCATGAGGGCCTGGGTTTTTGTCTCCAGCAGCCATGTAAAAACTGGGGCACAGTGGTGTGTGCCTGCTGTCCCGGCGTTAGGGAGGTAGAGACAGGACGGGCTCTCTGGACAGCTTATTGAGCTAAGTCTGTGAGCTCCAGGGCTTGTGCAGTAGAGGAGAGCAGCAGACTAAGGTAACTGATATCAGCCTTACCCCACACTCCTATGAACACACGTGCATGTGTGCTCACACACACCACACAGACACAGGAGTAGATAAATAATACAACTGTAAATTTAAACAATAATTAGGGGCTGGAGAAGTGCCACAGCAGTGAAAAGCACTGACTTCTTCTGGAGGGCCCAGGTTCAATTCCCAGCACCCACATGGTGGCTCACAGCCACCTACAACTCTAGTTTCAGGGAATCTGCTCTATCTAGCCTATTCAGGCACCAGGCATGTACACAGTACACAGACATGTAAGCAAACACCCATACACATAAAATAAAAATGAGTAAAAATCTTTTTAAAAATAAAAATTTAATGTTAGTTCCCTCAGTTACTCTCCTTTATAGGACTCACCCCCTCCCATATTGTATCTGTGTTGGATAAACTTAATGTCTGCTTCTTGGACTAGACACCATGAAATGAAGCTTAAATGTCTGAATCACTGCCCAGCCCTCACTAAAAAGCATGGCACACAGAAATAGTTGACCCTCAGTGTGTCTGGACGTACTTAGTGCCAGGAAGAACAGGTTGGAACCTCAGAGTCCAAACTGCAGATTCCGTGTTGCCAGTGTTGATGAGAAGCGGTGGAAGGGCTGGGGTACAGCTTCTTTGTGGGGTATGTACTTAGCATGTGTAGGCCCAATTTCCATCCCTACACCACATCCAAAAACAGTGCTAGAGAATAAAGGGACACTTTCTCGCCTTATTTTTATTTCATGTATGTGAGTACACTATTGCTTTCTTCAGACACACCAGAAGAGGACATCAGATCTCATTACGGATGGTTGTGGCCACCATGTGGATGCTGGGAGTTGAACTCAGGACCTCTGTAAGAGCAGTCAGCACTCTTAACCACTGAGCCATCTCTCCAGCCCACTTAACCCCCTTTAAAAGTATTTTTCAGACAGGGTCTCTTGTAGTCCAGGCTGGCCTCCAACTCATTCTGTAGCCAAGGATGACTCTGAACCTCTGCTCTTCTTGCTGCCCCATGTGATGGGTGATGGGAGTACCCCACTACTCTGTACAGTGCTGGGATTTGAACCTGGTCTCATACATACAGAAAGCTACTCTGTAAACTGAACTACCTTTCTTTCTTTCTTTCTTTCTTTCTTTCTTTCTTTCTTTCTTTCTTTCTTTCTTTCTTTCTTTCTTTCTTTTTGGTTTTTCAAGACAGGGTTTCTCTGTGTAGACCAGGCTGTCCTCAAACTCAGAAATCTGCCTGCCTCTGCCTCCCGAGTACTGGGATTAAAGGCATACACCACCACGCCCAGCTGAACTACATTTCTAGCTGAGTATGAAGAATGAGTTTTCTTGGATATTCTACCTGGAAAATTCTGGTTTAAAATACACATGAGGATTTTCTTTTTAAAAACCCTTTAGGCAAGCGCTTTGCATCTGGATCTGCCGACAAGAGCATCATTATTTGGACCTCAAAACTTGAAGGCATTCTGAAGTACACGTAAGTGACCCCATGGGTGACAGCGGTTTGGTTTGCTTGAGGCAGATTTCCCTCTGTAAGACAGACCTCAATCTTATAACCTTCCTGCTTCAGCCTCAGGTAGCTGATTTTCAAGGGCTGCCCATTGACCACACCCAACTCTGCTCTGTTTCACTGTAGCCACACCCTTGTAGAAAGAATGCATGGAAGAGCTTTCCTCTCCAGGATGAGCCTGAATGGAGCATGGGCATGGGGCGGAAGGAGATGAGGAGCAACCAGCTCAGCCAACACAGCATCGAGCTGTGTTTCATGTCATGTATCTCAGCTAATCAGACATCACAGATTCCTGTCATTCCACCCACCCAGCCTGTCCCCTTCAATGTCTCTGCCTCTGGGAATGGCTTTGCATCTACCCAGTGTCAAAAGCTAGACAGGCCAGTGTGCTTTAAGCTTTCTGCTCCTTAGGGGGCCATGCTCAAATCTCTCCCTCTATAGCCAGGCCCTCCCCATCTATAGGTCTCGGCTGCAGCTGTCTCCGCTGCCGCCCACTCCCACCTCCAGACTCCGGAATGCCTCTCCTGAGCATTTCTTACAGCTGTGGTCTTACGGATTCTGATTGATTAATGTTGCACGCTGGCCTGTGGGTTCTGGAAGGTAGACACTATCCCTGTTTTTACATGCTTATATTTCTGACACCTAGCACCATACTTGGTCCACAGCAAGTACTTGACAAACAACTTTGTTAAAATTTTCAGTTATAGAGAAATACCCCAAATGTAAACTGCCATCACCACCAGGTGTTAGGTAGATTAACATGGTGTTGCAGCCAAATTTTGGCAAGTAAAGTCTTTAGACGTTTCTTCTTCCTGAAATTTAAACTCAGTGCTTAACATCTTCCGTTCTGCCTCGTCTCAGCCCTGGCAACTGTCGTTGTCCTTTCTGAGGAGTTTGGCTCCTCTAGGTGCCTCATATAAGTGGGATCATATAGTATTTGGCATTTTGTGATTGAGTTCTGTCTTAGGGTTTCCATTGCTTTGAAGAAGCACATGACCAAAGCAGCTCTTAAAAAGGATGACATTTAATTGAAGCTGGCTTACAGGTTCAGAGGTTCAGTCCATTATCATCATGGCAGGAAGCATGGCAGTGTCCAAGCAGTGTCATGGTGCTAGAGGATCTGAGAGCTCATCTTGATCAGAAGGCAGCCAGGAGAAGACTGACTCCCACGTGCCTAGGAGGATGGTCTCTAAGCCCACCCCCACAGTGACATAATTCCTCCAACAAGGCTATGCATATTCAAACCAACACCATTATTTCATGTAATGTCCTCATGGCTGAGTAATACTCCACTGTGTATATATTCCATTTGGATGCTCATCAGCTAATGAACACTGCGTTGCTCCCACCTGTTCCCTAATGTGAATGATGCTGCTCTGAACACAAAGTTTAGATGAACAGTGAGTGAGACCATGCGTGCAGTGTTACCAAGAAGTGAAGAGCTAGACCTGGGCTGAGATGCCGTGGAGTGCACCTCAGCATTTGCCATGCTTCCAGACCCTGGCCTGCCCTGTGTTCATCACACTCCACTGGATGTTTCTGGACATCAGAAATTGTCAATTGGAGCCACAAGTGAAGCATGCTGTCTGCACCTCGCACTAGGCTGCGTTCTCTGTCTTTGTCTCCGACACACACTGGAGATCTTGGGGAGAGCCCTGGAGGAAGAGTTTGAGCTGGGTGGGATGCCGGGTGGGTGGACACTGTTGTTGAGGGCAGTCCTATAAGCAAGGCCCTTGCTGTTGGTCCCCCAGAAAAGGGCTTGCACTGTGTCACCAGAGGCTTCAGTCTTAGGGTTGTTCTTTGTTTGTTTGTTTTGTTTTTATTTTTAAATTTTTTTAAGTTTATTTTATGTGTATAGGTATTTTCCCTATAGAGATTAGAAGAGGGTATCGGATCCTTTGGAATTGGAGTTACAGACAGCTGTGAGCTGCTGTTTGGGTACTGGGATTGAGTTCTAGTCCTCTGGAAGAGTAGTCAGTGCTCTTAACTGGTGAGCCATCTCTCCAACCCCCTTTAAGCCTGCTATGAATCTCAAATTGTAGCTACTGAGATATTTGTGGTTTGTTGTGGAATAATCTTCAGTTCTTCAACTTCTAGGCACAATGACTCTATACAGTGTGTCTCCTACAATCCTGTTACCCACCAGCTGGCATCTTGTTCCTCCAGTGACTTTGGTAAGTTTAAATTTCCAGCCCCTCTAGTGGAGGATGCTGAGAGACACACACACAAGCTGCTGGTCTGTCCTTAGAAAGTGAGGCCTCTTCTCCACCTCCAGCAGCCAAGGGAGGTTGATCCTTTAAGTTGGGAGAAAGAGCTGGGCAGTGGTGGCACATGCTTTTAATCCTAGAGGTTGGGAGGCAGAGGCAGGCGGACCTTTGTGAGTTTGAGGCCAGCCTGGACTCCATAGTTCCAGAACAACTGGAGCTACACAGAGAACCTCTGTCTTAAAAAAAACATTGTAGAGAGACAGTAAGAGGTGATGATCTGGAGGGTGGTAAGCCATTTGAGACAGATGAGCAGTAGGGTCCTAGGGAAGAAATGGTGTGTTGGATGGGATGGCACAGAAGACTGGCTCACCCTAGCAGGGACTATTTTTCGCTAGAAACACTGCCATTTGCCTAAAAAACCCTGGCATGTCTTCTTGTGCTGATCTGTGTGCCTGTTTGTGGGGAATAAAATATTCCTGCTCTCAAGCTTATGGCAGATGAAGGTGGGATTTGTAAAAACATCTTATTTGGTGAAAGCAGTTGAGCTGGGGAAATGGCTTAGTGGGTAAGTGCTAGAGTTCAGATCTCAAGTACCTATGTACAAGCCAGCCTTGATGCTTGGTCTGCAGCTCCAGTGCCAGGTCCCACGTCCCACGTCCCACGTCCCACGTCCCACGTCCCACGTCCCACGTCCCAGGGCTTGCTGTACAGACAGCCAAGCCAAGATGAAGAGTGCTAGGTTCAATGAGAGACCTTGTCTAAAAAATAGAGAGGGATAGAGGAAGACAGCTCACCATCAGCTTCTACTTCCCAGAGCAAGCACCCACCACCACCACCACCATGCATACACATACAGCCAAATCTACAGCATTTTAGTGGCACTGTGCTGATAGTTTACAATGAATTTTTCAAAAAGAGAATTCCTATGGCTTGAGAACCATTTAAAAAAAAAACAAACCTGAGCTCTGGGCCAACTCCTGAAACAGGGCTTCTCTCATTCCTACACAGGGGCTCAATATGGTTCCTCGGTCACCGGCAGTCACTTGAGGCCCAGGCTGGGCCACTATGTGCAGAGCTTGAGTGCAAATATTCCTGAGGAAGGCTGGGCAGGAGTTGCTCCTGACGCTGAAGGCTTCCTGCTCTTGCAGTGGAGCACAGACAGAATGCATGGGTGGGGTTGAAATGTTTGAAAGAAGGGAGGAGAAGACTCAGGCATTTCACAGACATTTCCCTTTTCAGCCTTGCTTAGCTACAGGGACTCTGGGGACTCATGTGACTGGGACAGCCGGGAATGAAGGAAAGATAAGACGCAGTTGGGAAAACTGGGATTGTGTGGACCACAACTCTCCAGAAGCCCAGTGTGTTTATTGTATAGAGTTGAACATAGAGGCAGGGTTCTTGCTTATAGCTGAGTCAAGAAGGCAGGGTTCTATACAGCTGGATCAAGGAGATAGGTTTCTTTAATCTCTGTCAGAGCAGTCTCAGTAGGGCACAGTCTTCAAGCCATAAACATCTGGGAGGAAAGCTGTGATGGACATTTTTTTGCATGTATTGCCAATATTCACCCATTAGCAGAAAGGGAAGGCTCTACCATCTCCCCAGTCTCACCCAGAAGCTGTAGCATCCTTGCTTGACATGAAGCCATGTGAGATTACACATCCACCCAGGACTCCATTCACTCACGGCTTCCTCTGCTCTCTGTGGATGCACTTGGCTGTGTAAATTTAGATGTGCTCTGTATCTCATGTGGCCATACTTCATGGCCCAGGCAGGGTAGAATTTGCTTTGTTGTTGGTTGTTTAGGGCACTGGACCACCTATGGGGATTGGAGGGAACCTGAACTGACCCAGTGTGCCATGCGGANCAGGACTCCATTCACTCACGGCTTCCTCTGCTCTCTGTGGATGCACTTGGCTGTGTAAATTTAGATGTGCTCTGTATCTCATGTGGCCATACTTCATGGCCCAGGCAGGGTAGAATTTGCTTTGTTGTTGGTTGTTTAGGGCACTGGACCACCTATGGGGATTGGAGGGAACCTGAACTGACCCAGTGTGCCATGCGGAGTGCACAGCTCACATACAGTCATGTGCAGTGACAGAGGCCTAGAAAGGGGACTCTCGAAAAAGCACACTCATTACTTGTTTTACTTTTATTAGCTTAACAAAGAGTTAGGTTGTTCCATGGTTGCACTGTCACACAAACCTCTCTGCCTCCTCCCCACTCCCTTCCTGGTGTCCTCCTCCCACTTTTGTGTCCCCCAAGCCTCTTGTACCCTCTCATAGTTTTCCTACTAATTTCATTGTCTGTACCCACTGTCGCACCCTTTATTTACAAACACTAACGGTTAGGCATGAGGACACATGGCTTCTGTTTGTCTGTCTGTCTGTCTGAGACTGGGTCATCAATGGGAAGCTTCCCTCCTGCACTTTCCACTTCCTTAACTTATATTTTAATACTGAGTTGGTCTCTGGCGGCCATGCCCTAGCTATGAGCCGCTAAGATGTCCTTTTCTTTGGAATTTAAGCCCTGAAGAACTTGACTAGAACTTCACCATCTACCTTTTTTTCCATTTTTCTTTTTTTTCTTTGTTTTTTGTTTTTTGAGACAAGGTTTCTCTGTATAACCCTGGCTGTCCTGGAACTCACTTTGTAGACCAGGCTGGCCTCGAACTCAGAAATCCACTTGCCTCTGCCTCCTGAGTGCTGGGATTAAAGGCGTGTGCCACCACGCCCGGCTCTACCTTTTTTTCTTAAAAAACAAACAATAAAACAGTTGTAGATTCTCAGTACATTGCAGAGCAGTGCCATGCATTCTTCACCCAGTTCTCCTACTGGGTGCCTAGTGGGTACCTAAAGGGCAGTACAGGAGCCAGGGAGGTGGGGGGCACAGTGTGTTTTAGATCTGTCCTTCAGTCACGTGTGGCAAGGTACCACCACTGCAATACAGGATCCCATTTCCATACCATTGCCTGCCCCTTGGTACCGGCAATCCCAGTAGCCATAGATGTGTCCTGCAGGTGTGTGGTTGTTGTATACATGTTGTATACATGGACTTCTATGGTTTCAAGCCTTTGGAAGTTGGTTTTTCTTTTTCTTTTTTTCTTTTTTTTTTTTGTTGGATTTTTTAGCCCCGCTCACTCCAGCCGGCCCCGCTTGCTCTGGTTGGCTCTGCTCGCTCCGGTCAGTCCCACTTGCTCTCTCCGGTCCAAAGATTCGTTTATTATTATTATTTTTTCAACTTTTATTAGATATTTTCTTCATTTACATTTCATGTGTTATCCAGAAAGTTCCCTATATCCTCCCCCCTCCTGGCCCTGCTCCCCTACCCACCCTCTCCCACCCCTTGGCCCCGGCGTTCCCCTGTATTGGGGCNTTTTTAATGGGGATATTTGATTTTCTGGTGTCCACCTTCTTGAGTTCTTTATATATATTGGATATCAGTCCCCTATCTGATTTAGGATTGGTAAAGATCCTTTCCCAGTCCGTTGGTGGCCCTTTTGTCCTGTTGACAATATCTTTTGTCTTACAGAAGCTTTGCAACTTTATGAGGTCCCATTTGTCAATTCTTGATCGTTTATTATTATTATTATCATTAAGTAATAATACTTAATTATTATTATGTACGCTGTAGCTGACTTCAGACACACCAGAGGAGGGCGTCAGATCTCATTACGGGTGGTTGTAAGCCACCATGTGGTTGCTGGGATTTGAACTCTGGTTGTAAGCCACCATGTGGTTGCTGGGATTTGAACTCATCACCTTTGGAAGAGCAGTCGGGTGCTCTTACCCACTGAGCCATCTCACCAGCCCTGCTTTTTCTTTTTCTTAACTCAGCATAAGACCCTGGAGATTTGAGTTTTGTATGAATGGATAGTTTAGTCCTCTCTTTTGCTGAATAGTCTTGCTCTCTTTTCTATTGTCTGATACTGAAGGGTTGTGGTCTCCTGAGCAGAAGTCGGTCTCCAAGCACAAATCCAGCAGCAAGATCACATGCTGCAGGTAAGTTAGGGAGGCTCTGACAACAGGCATTGTGCTCCTTTCTCTCCCCAGCAGACTGCCACAAGCCTCTGATTTCCACAGAGATTCCACCCACAGAGAAACTGTGGTGTTGGCCAGTTGGGATAGGCTTCCCTGTTTCCCTTTTTCCTTCTCTTGTCTCCTTGATGGGAAAGACTGGTGCCTTTGATAACCTCCGTGTGCTGAGCAGTCATGGGCGTCTTCGCTGGGAAAGTAGACAGGAACCTCTGACGCTGGTGCTAGACTCAGACCAGAATCTGCATCCTGTCACTGATAGGCCAGTGACCTTGGGTGGTTACTAAATCATGGAGCAATGGTGGTAACAATACCATTTCCGGAAACTCTCAAAGCACCGGCAGGCCTAGGCACGCCTTGGAAGGCACTCTGTGATTCAACATTTGTCGAATGACATGTCAAGCCCTGTTTGAAGGCTAAAAAGGCACAAGACAGTCTGTTTACTGGGAGCCCTTGGATTGGGAGGGAGTTGAATTGTAAAGCAGAAAATAGGGCCTAGTCTGGAGTGCAGGCTGCCATGGAGATGTGTGCACAGAGTCAGGGGATGGAAGCCATCTGGAATAGACGACCCTGCCTTAAGGTCTCCCTGATTTTAGATGTAAGTGGCAGTCTGAGCTGAGTCTATGTCAGGAATAAGTGGGAGCGATGAAACCACAGCCTGGCTACTGCCTCACAGGCTCTACCCTCTGTGTGCTCCTTCCTACTTCTCATGCCCTCCATCGGTTGTGTGTGCAGCTGGACAAACGATGGTCAGTACCTGGCTCTGGGCATGGCCAATGGCATCGTCAGCATACGGAACAAGAATGGTGAAGAGAAGGTGAAGATCGAGCGCCCTGGGGGCTCCCTCTCCCCAATATGGTCCATCTGCTGGAACCCTTCAAGGTACCCATGGCTGGGTTTCTCCTGGATGGCACTATTAGAAGAAGCCCTCTGAGCTCCTTTTCTCTTCCTGACATCTTTGTAGTTTAAAGTCCTCTCTCCCCACTTCCCTGGTCTGTTTGGAACCTGTTTTTTATAAATGAAGTTTTAAAAGAGCCTATATTGAATTTTGGAATGAATCCCAGAGATTTAGCCAAGCAGATGAACTATCTAGGCCAGGAGAGAGAGAGAGAGAGAGAGAGAGAAACAGAGAGAGAGAAACAGAGACAGAGAGAAACAGAGACAGAGAGAAACAGAGACAGAGAGAAACAGAGACAGGGAGAAACAGAGACAGAGAGAGACAGAGAGAGAGAGAGAGAGATGAACTAATTGTGCCGATCTCCCTGTGCTTCTCTTCTTGCTTCATCGGCCCTTCCCTCGTGTCCAGGAGCGTACACTCACCCACCTGTTACACTGTTAACAAAATGGCACTCTCTTGAGTGTTTTTTTTTTTTTTTGTTTTTGTTTTTTTTTAATTTCCCTTGCCAAAAAGTTAAAATTAAGCCTACAAATGCTCCTAAAACCTAAAGGTCTGCAGACAGTTGGCACTACCTGCTCAAACCTCACACTTACTTTTCTTTTATGCCATGTGACTTTGAGGGTGGACTAAAAGCTCTCGCGGCTTTTTGTGTAATTCTATAATATTATTAAACCTATCCCTATGGAGTTCTCTGAGGGTAAATTAAAGGGCTCAATTGTTTACTGTCCTAGTGTTATTTTACAGGTGGGCGCCCACTTGATTGAGGAGGCTGTTTAATTCCGTTGCCATTCTTACTACAGGTTATTATAATTCTTCCTGAATAATTCTGTCTAGCGGAGGCCCTCCATATGTATAGAATGCCTTCCAAGGCCATTAGCCTACCCCAGAGTTCCTGCTGTTTGATTTTGTGGCCGCAGATGACTTTGTGGCTTCAAGCTTCCATTTTTAATTCATGAGAAGCAGGATGCCCAGTGTACCTGGTGGCTGTCCTCTTCCGGGCAGGGTCCAGGGGCTCCTTGGCAGGTTTTGAAATTATAGCTTCAGTGTAGTCCTAGGTGATGTGATTGTGAACATCCCCTTACTGTCTGCAGCCGATGGGAGACTATCTGGATGAGCAGAGAGAACGAGGATGCTGAGGATGTCACTGTCAACAAATATTTTCAGGAAATCCCTTCCATTCTGAAGTCAACAGTGTACAGTAGTCAGGGTAGTGAGGCAGAGGAGGAAGAGCGAGAGGAAGAGGACAACAGTCCCAGGGACGGCAACTCGTGAGTGTGTCCCACAGAGTGAGGACCCTCGGGAGGGCCCAGGCCCCCACAGACCTGCCGGAGCAAATGCTGCTGAGAAACTCCTTGGCCAGGGGCAGCAAAACAGGGGCCGGGGGATTGTTGGTGTGCCCACATACATGCAAAGGGACGCACCCCTGAGAGGCACGTGTGGGTGGCAGATAGAGCAATCCTCTGAGAAAGGAGGAGAAACTGGGTAGCACAGAGGAGCACACACCTCTGTAAAATGCCATCTCTGGATAGGCCCCTGGCACCTCTGTCCCTCTGATTTCCATGCCTGCTTCTCAGGTTAGCGTCTGAGCAAGCCCCTTCCAGAAACCTTAGACTTTCTCTGTGAGGCTTGATTTACAATGCCCTGTAGGACCACCATTCACCTGATGCCTTTTGTTACTGGATGTGTTTTCTTGGCCTATTCCCATTCTCCTTTGCCTTGCATTGGCTAGGACATATACAAAGAGCAAGCCCTCAACTTTCCCCCCTTACACACCCATAGTCCTGACTGCTGGGCAGTCTCGCTTCTCTCAGTTGATACGATCTGGAAGGGAAATCCTTTCGGTGGTGTGGGAAAAGCTAAGGCAGTCAGGGTGTTGTGATTGGGCAATCATTTTCTAGCTTGGGACCCCTCCTCACTGTACCCCTGGGGTGGGAAGTGGGGTCAAAGAAAGGAAGGAGGGTGGCACTCAGGTTCCCATGTGAGCTTCAGCCCTATTTTATTATCAACATGGTGTTTTTTGTAAAGACCACTGCCCACCATTATGGGCTTGATTGGAAACTCCTGGTGTAGTGTCTGGCAGCTTAGCCTAACCCAGTGCCACATGCAGCCTCTCCACAGGGGCTTCACTGGTGGCCAGGGTTTGGACTTCAGCGTCAGTAAGTACAGTTCATCTGTAAGCTTCTGCTAGCATCCTCTTTACCTTCCCACCTTTTCTGAATTCTGAATTAATGTCTATGGCATTTCCCTCACTGCTGCCTGGCTGGGTTTTACAGACCATGCTGCACAGAGCATGCGTATATGGCTACTGGTGCTGCCAGGTGACTGTCAGACCTGGGTTAGGGAAGCAGGCATTAATAGAGGCTCAGCCACTTGGGGGAGGATTTTGTTCCAGCCTTAAGGCTGGGAAACCTCTCTCTGTCTGCATTTTGAATTGTTGGCTTCCCATCTGAGGCCTTTCTCCTAGGTTCTGGTCCTGAAGTCCCATTCCATGGGACAGATCTATAGGCCATGTCCTAACCCAGACCATTCACAGCTAGGAGTCAGTGCAGTAGCAGATCCCAGGAGGGCCAAACCTGCATTTGGTCTGATTGATGGTTGGTCTGATTGTAACTCTGGCCCTACTATGGCTGTGTAGTACTTGGCTCCCTGACAGCCTGGTCAGAGCTTTCTTTTTCCTGTTGTTTGTTAAGCCCCTAGCCACAACCATCAGAAGGCTGTGCCCCCTTATAACCTCTTTTGTCTTCTGTTGATTAGAGAGGAACATAATGACATCCTGGCTGTAGCTGACTGGGGACAGAAACTTTCCTTCTACCAGCTGAGTGGAAAACAGGTATGAAGCCATGCCAACCCAGAGACACACGTCAGCTGTAGCACACTCTGATGTGTGCTTTCGAGAGTGTCACCAGTGACTACACATCACTGTTAGCGGCTGCATAGAGAGCTTGACTTCAGGTCCCGGGCCCAGTACTTTGTCTTCTCTTCCTCAGCTGTTCAGCACCATGAGAAGAGACTTTAATTATGTACTTTCAGAAATGGGAGAGCAAGACCCGAGCAGTAAGAACCCCAGTTGGATAATGGTGGAGCATGGGATTGAGGCCCAGATGGGAGTACTAGTTCTCTGAGAATTCCCAATAGGCTTTTTTTTTTTTTTAAGATTTATGTATTTTATGTATGTGAGGACACACCAGAAGAGGGCATCAGATCTCATTACAGATGGTTGTGAGCCACCATATGGTTGCTGGGATTTGAACTCAGGACCTCTGGAAGAGCAGTTAGTGCTCTTAACCACTGAGCGGTCTCTCCAGCCCTTCTGATATGCTTTTTTATTTGTTTATTTGTTTGGTTTTTTGGCTTTTCAAGACAGGGTTTCTCTGTATAGCCCTGGCTGTCTTGGAACTCACTTTGTAGACCAGGCTGGCCTTGAACTCAGAAATCCTCCTGCCTCTGCCTCCCGAGTGCTGGGATTAAATGCGTGCCCCACCACCCCCGGCTCCGATATGTTTTTAAGGGGACATGTCCAGGGACATGTTTCTTTCAACTAGGCCCCACCCCTTAAACTTTATCCTTCTTTCTATAATGCCATTAGCTGAGGACTGAGCCTTTGATAGAATTTCTGAGAGTCATTTAAAGTCCAAACCATAGTACAGATGGTAACTCCAATTTGTTTGGGACAGTGAAGTTATTTTTTGGTTTTGAAGTATCTTTTCAACTCTAGAGTGATTTGGGGATTAAATACAGGATAAGAATTGCTAAAACAAAGCCAGGGTTGTTGTCAGGCTTAGGTAACATTTGTGTACTTTTGGCTTTTTAGACATTTGTAATGTTTGATGAGGCTGTGGCTTAGTAGCCACAACTGGTACTCCTTGGTGCAGATACTGTTTTGCTGTTTACAGGACTAGCTCTTTTAGTCCCCAAATTCCTCCGGAGGAACTGCTACCACCATTGCTGAATGTATAAGAAAATTGAGGTCTTGAGAGGCCACTGGCCTTAAGAACATGGTTTAGTATGTGACCACAGCTCGTTTGGGACCTGACCAGACTGGACCAGACCGGACTAGACAGGTCCTAGAAGTCTGTCAATTAGTAGTGATGGCTCTTGACAAGGTGAAATTGAATTAGAAACTGATTTTAGTCAGGCAGTTGTGGCACACATCTTTAATCCTAGCACTCAGGAAGCAGAGGCAGAAGCAAAGGCAGGCAAATCTCTTGAGTTCCAGGACAGTCAAGGGTACACAAAGAAACCTTGTCTCCAAAAAACACAAAACAAAACAAAACCAAATGAACAAACAAAAGCCCTGATTTTTATACGAATGATTTTCAATGGAAAGACAAAATTTTTAATTAGGTGCCTAAGCAATATTAGACTTTAAAGAGATTCATTGTATTTTCCTGCTTGAGATTCACCAGGCTTAAAAAACAGAAAAACTTATATATTTATTCTTTTTTGTTGTTGTTGTTGAGACAGGGTTTCTCTGTGTAGCCCTGGCTGACTTGGAACTCACTTTGTAGACCAGGCTGGCCTCTCAGAAATCCTCCTGCCTCTGCCTCCCGAGTGCTGGGATTAAAGGTGTGCACCATCACTTCTGGGCATATATATTCTTTTAAAAAGCATGATGAAGGGAAGGGTAAGAAAAATTAAAAGGTGATAAAACTCTGACTTCATCTCTTCAGACACCTCTTCTTCATTCTTTCTATCCCTTCAGCTTCCAGTCACTTCCTTGACTCTCCATAATCTCTCCATGTCTGTTAGGTTCATCCAGTGAGGTATTTTTGTCACTACACTTTGCAGTTCAAGCTGTCTACGTGAGCAGTCCGTGCTTTCCTCAGTATTGTGAACCATGTTGTCCCAGAGGGTTCAGAGTTTTCATCTGCTTGTCCCAGTATCTGGGCCATCATGGGTCTGGCCTTGCTGATTTTCTTTTCTCAAATAAGATTCACATTTTTTTTTCTATTTAGAAATATTTTATTTTTTATTTTTATATGTATGTATGCTTTGCCTGCATGCATGCATCTATGCACCTCATGTGTGCAGTGCTCACAGCAGCCAACAGAGGGCATTAGATCCCTGGAACAGGAGTTACAGACTCCAGTAAGCTACTGAGAACCAAACCCAGGTCTTCTGCAAGAGCATCCAGTGCTCTTAACCTCTGAGCCTTCCCTCCAACTCCATATTGCCCTGCTTTTTGAAAAACTGTATTATATTCTGAGAATTGTAAATTATATACCATAGAAACTCATTTCTCTCAGATTCCCCTGAAGGCAAGTGTGGAGGGTGGGGAAGGGAGAGAAGAGAGAGAGGGAGGGAGGTCAGGTAGCTTGCTTTGCTGTGCTCTGCTGTGTATTTTCAATGAGCAGCAGCTGAGATCCTAGAACAGGTCTTTGGCTTCACCTGTGAGTTATGTGGGTAGGTAGCTAAAGGTTTCCCACCTCACCTACTACAACAGCCCACCTCACCCACAATAGCCCATCTCACCTACAACAGCCCACCTCACCCACAATAGCTCACCTCACCTACAACAGCCCACCTCACCTACAACAACCCATCTCACCTACAACAGCCCACCTCACTCACAATAGCCCATCTCACCTACAACAGCCCACTTCACCCACAACAGCCCTCCTTACCTACAACAGCCCTTCTCAAATACAACAGCCCACCTCACCTACAACAGCCCACCTCACCTACAATATCCCATCTCAGACTCTATGCCCATCCATAAAGGAGCTGTGTTGAGAGACTCTTGCTGAGGCTGTTCCCCTCGCTCAGTTTCTGCCTGCTTTGGTCTCTTGTGCCTTCATTTGGTCCTTGTAGTTAGTCTAGAGTTGATGGTTGTTACTTGGAAGAGGAGTCCTAAGCCCCAGCCAGTAGCTTCAGCCCTCAATGTCATGCCAGGTGCCAGAGTTTTCTTACTAGACTTTGTAGCATTGGGAGGTAGGAGGGAAGCTTCTGGTTGTTAGGCATTTGAAATTCCTAAAAAGGAAAGAAAAGTGAACATACTAAATTTATAATTGCAGTTTAAATTAGTTGAAGGGAATTAGCTAAGTTGAAATTGGAGCTGACTACTTCAGTGGTTTTATATGTTCAAATTGCATTCATTAAACTGTCAGCATCAATTGACTGCTCACTTTTACTCGATTTATAAATAGGAAAACATTTGTAAATTGACCCTAAACCTTAAAGCAAAAACTAGGTTTTTAGGGTCATTTTTCTTAAATTGAATAAAGAAAAAAGGGCAGTCTTTTCAAGTGAATAAACCCAGAACATAAACAGAGAAAAGAGGCTGCTGACCATGTGTGGTGGGTGAGTGAGGGAAGGACTCCCTAGCCTCCAAGATGGCTGAGGAGGTCTGGCTAACTTCCCAACAGTTAGGTCAGGCATGGCAGACTTTAGGGGCCAAGGGTTTGGCAGGGTTGAGGGGAAGAATGGGCTCCAGAGATGGAGAGGTCTGTGTAGGAAATGGAATAGCTCAGGAGATAAGGCGAGGCAGCTCCCCCTTGCCTTCCTACCGTTCTCCCTACCCGGCTAATGTTGTGGTGAGGAAGCCCTTCCTGATTGTGGTTGTAGACTGGTCTCACTTGCTGTACGTTCTCTTTCCTCAGATTGGGAAGGATCGGCCCCTGAACTTTGACCCCTGTTGCATCAGCTACTTCACTAAAGGAGAGTACATTTTGGTGGGGGGTTCAGACAAGCAAGTATCTCTTTTCACCAAGGATGGAGTGCGACTGGGGACCGTTGGGGAGCAGAACTCCTGGGTGTGGACCTGTAGAGTGAAACCTGACTCCAATTATGTGGTGAGTAGAGAAGTTCACCCTGCAGAGCATTGCTAGAGGAGGCCCCGGGCAGCCAGTGCTCTTAACAGGTGGAAGGGAGATGGCTCCTCCCCTCAGCCTAGATTGACAGCTCTCCTCTACACAGGTGGTTGGCTGCCAGGATGGTACCATTTCCTTCTACCAGCTCATCTTCAGCACAGTCCATGGGCTCTACAAGGATCGGTATGCCTACAGGGACAGCATGACAGATGTCATCGTGCAACACCTCATCACAGAGCAGAAAGGTAAGAGGCAAGCTTGCTCTTGCTAATAGACACTAGCAAAAGGGGTGGGGACAGCACATGTGAAATCATAGGAAATGTCTCCCCTGCCTTGCAGTAGAAGGAGGATGAAGATATCTTTGAGGATCTAGCAAAAGCAATAAAACCTGTTTTGTTTTAAAAGCACCAACTCTTTACATTTTACAAATAATTCCATGGTGTAAATGGACTCCATGAGACACAGAGGCTGACAAGTCAGAGCTGTAATGGCTGATGTGCATGAGACTTTGTGGACATTTACCCATCTCTGTCAGAGCCACTTTGGCATACTTTCGCCTCAGCCTCTACTCACCTCTTGGTGGTCCTTCTACTAGATACATAGGGACAGTAGATAGGCTCAGGCTTGGTCAGAGGATCAGGGCTCCAGTCTCTCCCAGTCTAAATCTGACAGTTCACATAAGTAGCTTTGCTGCTGAAAGAGGTCAAGTTCTACTCCGTGGTATCCATCTCTGGATGTGCTGAGCACATGCTACTTGTATGCTGCTGACCAGATATGGCCAGGTGTCTTTGCATAGGGGTCCCACTTGGGGACCACCCTGTAGATTGATTTTGGCATTCCCTCTAGGTGGCAGGAGTGTAACCACCGGCACGGCTCAGCACATCCTCTGTGTTGTTTACCCTGCTTGGTCTGTAGAGAGGCAGAACTTGCCACATGGAAGTCCCTGTGGTCAGGAAGGTTGCAGGGGTGTGGCTGGCTATGAGCTCAATGTGTCATTTTGGTAGGCTCCTGATCACTAGGGGCTTTCTTTGCTGTGCAGAGTAAGGAGTAGAGATGTCCTCAGACATGTAGGACAAGTGTCAGTACCATAGACTGCTTGACTTCTCTGTTTCTCCCTGAAATGGTAGCATATGTAGCTCTGCACCCACTCAGCACAGCTGCCTGCACGTGGTAGGTGCTCTGGGGAGAATTGTTAGCAGATTGACCTAATTTTTATTCTTTTTTTTTTTTTTTGGTTTTTTTGAGACAGGGTTTCTCTGTATAGCCCTGGCTGTCCTGGACTCACTTTGTAAACCAGGCTGGCCTCGAACTCAGAAATCTGCCTGCCTCTGCCTCCCGAGTGCTGGGATTAAAGGTGTGCACTACCATGCCTGGTTCCTAGTTTTATTCTTTTTTTTTGTTTGTTTGTTTGTTTGTTTGTTTTTCAAGACAGGGTTTCTCTGTATAGCCCTGGCTGTCCTGGAACTCACTTTGTAGACCAGGCTGGCCTCGAACTCAGAAATCTGCCTGCCTCTGCCTCCCGAGTGCTGGGATTAAAGGTGTGCACCACCACACCCGGTTCCTAGTTTTATTCTTTAGTGTATGTCTGAGTGCCGGCATGTCTGTGTGCCATGTGTGTGCAGTACCTGAGGAGTCCAGAAGAGGGCAACAGATCCCCAGGAACTGGAGTTAAGATGGATACTGGGAATCAAACCCAGGTCTTCAGAGAGCAGCAGTGCTCTTAAACACTGAGCTGCTCTCCAGCCCCCGTTAAAGATTTTTATAATGAGAGTGTGTCACTTTAATTGTCAGGAGCATTAAATAAATAAATGATGGCTTTTAATTTCTTTGCCTTTCACCTTACTTAACAACCTTTTGCTAGAGTCTCTTACCCTCCGTTGACAGTTAGGATTAAGTGCAGAGAGCTTGTCAAGAAAATTGCCATCTACAAAAATCGATTAGCTATCCAGCTGCCAGAGAAGATCCTCATCTATGAGCTGTACTCTGAAGACTCATCAGACATGCACTACCGGGTAAAGGAGAAAATTGTCAAGAAGTTTGAGTGCAACCTGCTGGTGGTATGTGCTGACCACATCATCCTGTGCCAGGTGGGCAGCTCATCCCTCCTCCCCCAGGGCAGGGCTCTACCTCAGGGAAAGAAGATGGTCGTGCCTCAGTGGCAGGTCCTTGGCCTCTAGCTGAATCTTGTTTTTAGAGAGATGAGGTCTGTGGCTGAGATGACTGTGGACTGTGGAGCATGTTGGTATGCTGGCATTAGGAGTATCGTAAAGTGTCCTACACTGCAGCTTTGTTTGGAGTTAGTGCTTTACTGAGTTGCTCAGGCTGGCCTCAAGCTCATGAGCCCAGTTCACCTCCTGAGTGCCAAGGTGAAGGTCTGTGTCACACCTGTCACTCATCTAGGGCACATTTTCATAAGTGCAAGTTTTACCTCCTAAGAGAATTCTTTTCTCTCTCTCTCTCTCTCTCTCTCTCTCTCTCTCTCTCTCTCTCTCTCTCCTCTTGAGGCATTAGGAATTGAACCCAGGGCCTCGCCTACAGTAGGAAAGCCCTCTGCACTGGAACGGTATCCCCAATCTTCTCAATCCACCACCTTTTTTAAGACTAGGTTTTACGAAATTTACCAGGCTATCATTGAACTCGTTCTGTAGCCCAGGCAAGCCTTGAACTTGCAATGCTCCTGCCTCAGCTTCCAGAATACTTGGAACTATAGATCTGTACCACCAAAAAAAAAAAGGCTCTAAGGCAGTGGTTCTCAACCTTCCTGATGCTGCAACCCTCTGAGACCATTTCTCATGTTGTGGTAACCTCCAGCCATAAAATTATTTCTATGCTACTTCATAACTGTAATTTTACTACTATGAATATCTGGTATGCAGGATATGTAACCCCCAAAGGGGTCATGACCCACACGTTGAGAACCACTACTCTAAGAGGGGTTTGGTTTGGTTTGTTTTTTTTTTAAAAGAAAAGTTTTCCCCCTGTCATAGATCTCTAAAAGTCCCTAGGTCAGTGCCAGAAAGACTACTGTGGGTGCACCTGATCTTTCCCAGGTCTGTTAGAAAGATAAAAAGGAAGGAATTGTTTAGGAGCCATTCTAGTGTAAAACTAGTATCAAAACCTGTGTGAGGGTCCCCAGCCTCTTGCCACGTAGGGCGACCACAATAGAGAAGAGTTGTGGGGGATTGGTGGCCTGCTGCTGGCTCTGGAGGCCCATGTTGGAGCTGGCCCTTGAGGAGGCCTGTGGTGGATTGGTGATGGCAGGGTCAGGGAAGAGCCAGGGTTAGGTCACCACTGATGGTGTAGGACGGTTTCCCCAGGAGGGCTGCAAGCACTCTTTCTCTGAACCTCCAAGCTGACCTTGGGTTGCCTCCTAGGAGAAACGGCTACAGTGCCTGTCCTTCAGTGGAGTGAAGGAAAGGGAATGGCAGATGGAATCTCTCATCCGCTACATCAAGGTGATCGGTGGCCCTGCTGGAAGAGAAGGTCTGTTGGTAGGCCTGAAAAACGGCCAGGTGAGTCTTCCTGTGTACCATCGAGCTTGCTGTTTGAGCAGGCATGGGTTTCCTGTCTGGGATGACGTGCGATGGGTTGTAGACAGCCTGGAGTTTGCTTTCATAAAGACAGCTCCAGGCCAAAGGGCTGTGGCTCTCAGACTCACAGCGTGCTCACCCCTGGCAGAGTGGGTGCCATGGCTTTCAAGCTGCACGTAGCAGGGATCAGTGTGCTTAAGGTCACCCCAAAGGTGGGATTTGTTGGAGACACAGCTTTAGTGGATTGCTGGAGAGGCAGGCGGAGATTGTGCATGAGGTCAGAGCCTTATTAGGCAGTGCCTGGATTAATCAGTATTCCTGTCTGGGGCCTAGATGGTGCTAGTCCTTAGGATGTTACTAGGGCCTAAAAGAAAACTGGACTGTTTGGACAAATTGATTAGGAAATCTAGGCTACAAGAAGTTTGAACAGATTCTCTGTGTGTTCATCTACATTCTTTGCTTAAAATAAGAAAGTTCTATGTGGGCTACATAGAAATTTGAAAGTGAAAATATAACTGCATTAGCCTGAGAGCCAAGCTGTGTGGCAGATGGCTGTGGCTGAAGCTTGTCAGGTCTTTGCTGGGGACGGAAGTTGTGGAGCATGAGATCAGTAGGAGCTGAGAAGCAGCGGCACCCCAGTGGGGGAGAGGCTGCAGCTTCCTCAGTCAGCTGTCAGGTCTCATGGGAGGCTGAGAGCATGACTTTGGGGTCAGGTTAACCTGGGACCACATTCCTTCTCACAAGCTGTATGGCCCTGGGCAGATAGATGAGTTTGCCTCTCTGAGGCTCAAGTTGTCCAAATAAGGACAATACTGTTTCTTCCCAGGGCTGTCAGAAACAGGGATGTCAGTGAATGGCAGCTGTCACCATCAGCACCGTCATTATTACTTTATACCAGATGTCTCCCCTGTGTTTACAGTAGCCCTTCCTGTGTTAGTGTATGACTCTTCTACCCTGCAGTTTAAGCAGTATCATTAAAAATGTCTCTAGTTCACACAGACATTAGTCAGTTTGGCATGTCTCAGGCCTGTTGTTGTTTCAGTGACCTCCTATGAACCATGCTTTTGGACTCTTAAGGATGGTACCCCCCCCTTTATTTAATGAGTCTTTTCTCTGCACACAGCTTCTGGAGGAGTTAGTGGGTGTTGTTCTTGTAGAACACATGGGATGCCAAGAGTCTGGCAGTGGTCCAGGGTCTGGTTGCCGTGGTAACTCACACTTATTTCTCTGAAATTTCGCCAGATCCTGAAGATCTTTGTGGACAATCTTTTTGCTATTGTCCTGCTGAAGCAGGCCACAGCCGTGCGCTGCTTGGACATGAGTGCCTCCCGGAACAAGCTGGCTGTGGTGGATGAAAATGACACGTGCCTGGTGTACGACATCCACACGAAGGAGCTGCTTTTCCAGGTGGAGTCCTGGATGGAGACACAGTCCTTGGAACAGGGAGCCGCCTTGAGCTTCCCAGTTGTGCAAGGAGGCACCCAGCCCTGTCTGGGAGGATCAAGGGCCTGGGACCCAGCACAGGAGTAGATTCTGAGAAGCCCCAGGAACAGGGTAGCTGGGTCAGCCTCTTGAGCACTGGTTTCCTTGTCAGGAAGATGGGCAAGTAACCTCAGTTTCACATAGCTGTAAGCAGTACTTGAGTGGACAGTGACAAGTCTGGTGGCCATGTTAATGTGTGGTGGTGACTTTTTTGATGAAGTCTGTGAGTCCCTTACCCAGGACTGCTAGTTGCTATCAGTGGCCTAAGGCACACTAGGAGGGACATGTAGAAGCTTACCTAAGCTTGCTCCACAGAACACTACAGCACAGTAGCTGCACGGATCACCGGGAGCGGGCATTGTTTCCACAGTCTTTGGTCCTGTGGCTGAAAGAAGTGTGTCACTGAGCAGTCCAAAGACTGTACCCATCACCTGGCTGGCTTTCTGCCACACTAGGGCTGTTCTTGGCCTCTTTGGGGCATTGTGAGAGGTCAGAGCTAATTTATGTGAAGTGAGGACCCCCTGAGACTGGAGCCTCTGCTCTCTGGCTTCTCCTGCATGGTTTCCCAACATCATAGATAGACATGGGTCCTCTTCCAAGGCCCTCCTTGTCTTTGGCAACAGAACTAGCAGGGTAGAAGTGTCTGGCTTTCCTAAGTCAGTTGGACAGGGCTACCAGTAGCCCAAAACAACTTCAGTTATTATCATCATGGTACAGAGGAAGCAGAGGGTTTAGGGGAAAGAACCTGCATTCACAGACCCCTGTAGTCACAATCTGGCTAACATTAAACTACCCCTCCCTCCCTCCCTCCCTTCCTTCCTTCCTTCCTTCCTTCCTTCCTTCCTTCCTTCCTTCCTTCCTCCTTGTCCTCTTCCTCCTCCTCTTCCTCTTCCTCCTTCTCTTCCTCCTCTTCCTCCTCCTCCTTCTTTTTTTTTTTTTTTTTTTGAGACAGGATCTTCTCATAGCTCAGGCTAGCCTCCAGGTGAGGATGATCCCTTATCTCCACTTCCTAAGTACTGGGGCTAGAGATGTTATATTATGCTGAGATCAAACCCATGACCTTTTGCATGCTAACTAAACCACATTCCTTCCCCATGCTAACATGAAGCTAGAAGTTACATTCTCATAGACTTGCCACAGGAACAGCCCAGGAGCAAACAAGATGCTCCTGTGTGCTCAGTGCTAGGCATAACTAGCCCTCAATGCTGCCCTTCTCCCCAGCCTCAGCACTCCCACTGCCTGGACCTGGAGGTGGTTAGAAGCCTCTCAGCGTGTCCTGTGTAGAGAGGGGTTTAAAGGTGCATGGCCCTTACTGCAGCTTCTCTAGAAAAGCTGCCAAGGTGGCTCTCAGGTCTTACCTGGAGACGTAACCTTCCTAGTCTGTCATCCACTGCGTTTGCCCCTTCACATGGGAGGTACCAATATTCCTCATTAAAACATAGTCTCTGTTGAGGGTAGAAGACTCAGGGCAGGTCCCAGGCCTCTAGAGTTGAACGGAATCCTGAGAGGGTACCTCCTGGTGTCACTGTGGTTTTAGTGTAAGAGTTAAGCATACAGAGACAATGTGTTATTTTCTAATTTTGAAAAGAACTCCCCATTCTTTTGCTTATTATAAGAAACAATGGAAGTTCATGACCAAAGAAACCAGACTACAACCAGAAAAAAAAAAATAGAAAATAGAAATTCTTCTCAGTTCTACTCACCCCAAAGCAGTCACTGTTAATCTTCAGGGTGAACGCTTTGAGCCTCCTTTCCGGGTAGGTAGGAATGTATGCAAGTGTGTGCACATACACATATACTCCTGCTGGGAAAGGAACCCAGCCTCTTACACATGCTAGTCAGCTACCACAGAGCAGTACCTCGCCCGATTCCTTTAACAGAAATGGGATCCTACCTTGCTCCATTTCCACTTACTGTGGAGTGATTAAAATATGGAGGGGATAACTTATTTTGAAAATAGCACAGATCCAAAAATTCTATCACTCTACCAGTACATAGAGGAGTTTGCCTCGTCCCTTCTTTTCTGACCCCCTTCCTTCTTTCTCTTCATCCTGCTATCTGTACTTGAGGGCCACCCAGGCTTTAAGAACGGGTGGGGGTGAAAAGTGGGAGTGTTGTCAGAGCCTCACAGGCCTCTGTCCCTCAGGAACCGAATGCCAACAGTGTGGCCTGGAACACGCAGTGTGAGGACATGCTCTGCTTCTCCGGAGGAGGCTACCTCAACATCAAGGCCAGCACCTTCCCAGTGCACCAGCAGAAGCTGCAGGGCTTTGTGGTTGGCTACAACGGCTCCAAGATCTTCTGCCTTCATGTCTTCTCTATGTCTGCCGTGGAGGTGCCACAGGTAAGCCCGTGCCTGCTACTCCTCTGCAGCTCCAGGGCACACAAAACACAGCGGTCAGACCCTCAGACTGGTGTTAGGAGCAGCAAAGAGGAGGAGGAGAAGGGAGGTGTGGAATCTGTGGTGTCTCAAGGTGCTGTGGACTTGGGTGTTTGTATGTAGCCCTGTGTTTCTGGAGAAGAAGGTCAGCCCCATTGTCTTAATTAGGGTTTCTATTGCTGTGATGAAAAACCATGACCAAAAAAGCAAGCTGGGAGGAGAGGGTTGATTCAGTTTATAGTTCCACATTGTAGTCTATCACTGAAGGAAGTCAGGACAGGAACTCAAACCGGGCAGGAACCTGGAGGCAGCAGCTGATGCCAAGGCTGCTGCTTATAGGCTAGCTCCCCATGGCTTACTCAGCCTGATTTCTTACAGAGCCCAGGACACCAGCCTAGCACTGGCTCCACCCACAATGGGCTATGCCCTCCCCCATCAATTACTAATTAAGAAAATGCTCTACAGGCTGGCCTCAGCCTGATTTTATAGAGGCATCTTTTTTAATGGCGGTTCCTCCTCTCAGGTGACTGACTATAGTTTTGTGCTAAGTTGACTTAAGCCCAGGCAGCACACCCGATCATTGGCCCTCTTCTCTTTCTCATCCCCTTGCATTGTGTTAGCAGTCCTCAGTTCTGTGTTAGTGGCAAGCCCACAGGGGGAGCGTCAGTGCGTGAGTGGGAACGCTGTGTGGAGAGGAGAACAGGTAGAGTAGGCACTGACTGAGGGATGGGACCCAGAGATGGCACATGGAGTCCTGCATAGTCTCCTGAAGAGACGGGATGCCAGCTAGAAACCACAGGAGACGGGAAAAACAGACAGGAGAACCCAGACGGCACCCCTGCTCATTTTAGCTGCCCTAGCTGCCTGTCTGCTTGTCCCTAAAGTGAGAGACATTCTCTACAGAACTGTCATCAAACCAAGGCAAACACTAAGGAGAAACTTGAACCACAGCATCCTATCTTCAAGAGAATATTTTATTGTTTTAAATGTGTGTGTATCGCTGGGCATGATGGTGCACGCCTTTAATCCCAGCACTTGGGAGGCAGAGGCAGGCAGATTTCTGAGTTCGAGGCCAGCCTGGTCTACAAAGTGAGTTCTAGGACAGCCAGGGCTATACAGAGAAACCCTGTCTCGCAAAAACCAAAAAAAAAAAAAAAAAAAAAAAATGTGTGTGTATGTGTGCATATATTCATATGTGTGGTGCACATGAGGACAGAAGAGGCATCAGATTCCCTGGTGCTGGAGTCTCAGGGGGTTGTGATCCACCTCACATGGCTACTGAGAATGTGATATGGGTCCTCTCTTAACCACAGAACTATCCCTCCAGACCCCAGGCACGTGATTGTACTGATTGTACTGACTACGGACCAAAAGCAAGAGAATGGAGCTTTTAATCCCTTTGTGCCATCAGGGTTAAAAGTGTTAAAGTTTGTGTGTGTGAGCGCCTGTGACGGAAGGTCCCAGGACAACTTTTGGCATTTTCCCCGTTGTTGGTTCTGAAGGTTGGACTCAGGTTGTCACACTTGTGCAGCAGAAAACTTTTACCTTTTCAGCCATCTTGCCAGCTCCTGTGCCATCTTCTTTTAACATGACATTTAGCTATTCCAGGCCCATCCCCTTGACGAATTATTGACTAGCAATCTGACCAAGCAGTGTGGTTCATACCTATAGTCTCAGCACTTTGAGAATGGGGCAAGAGGATTTCAAGTTTAAAGGCAGCCTAGGATACATCACAATACTTTTTCTTAAAACAAACAAACAAACAAACAAACAATCCCACTAACAACAAAAACAATTGCCCAAACCAAGCACCCCACTTACTAATCTGGCATTTTGCTCAGCAGTCAGTCTACTGAAAACGCTGTGCCATGTCAGTGAATACACTTACCAGAATTTTCAAACAGGAAGACAATTGTAGGCTCACATCTGTGTCCTTGTGTATGTTGCTCAATTCCCCTTAGGTAGTAATGTGCAAGACTGTAATGCAGTTGTTCCTGTGCTCCACAGTGCAGTCTGGAGCACCTTCCTGCTGCAAGCTCCCATGCCCTCGGGGGGCAAAAGGACCTGCTGTGTACCCAGCTTTGTGTGTAATGAAGGCAGCTCTTCTATCACATGATAGTCCATAGCTTACTCCACCCGCACCTACATTTATATTACTAACAGCCTTTTTGTTTTTCTTTTCCTGTTTTGGAAACAGGGTCTCAGTATTGGTCCAGGCTATCCTGGAACTCTTTGTGGACCAGGTTGGTCTCAATCCCATAGCAGTCTCTCCTGTCTTTGCCTCAGAGTGCTGGGATTAAAAGTGTGAGTCACCAGGCCTGGCTGCCCATAGCTTTTTGCAGTTGCAAATAGTCGATATCTTCCTTGTGTATGTCCTGACATAGTATAAGTTCTAAGAACTGAAATTGCTGGGCCAGAGGCCTTGTCCATTGAAAGATGTTCATACGTTCTAGACTGCCTTTCCTCTCGAATGCTCTGTTAGTCTGCCTGCCCACATAACGCCTGTCCTGCAGACTCTGCCTTCTTCTTCCCCAGAGCCATGGAAACCATTGTCACTTGTTGCTGCAGGGCTTTACTGCAGCAGTGTCCACATGAGCTCCTGCTCCTTACTGAGTATTCAAGTAACGGCAGTGAATTCTGATGGCAATGAACAGTGGGAAAAGAGAGCGCGAGAGATGGGAACAGGGCGATGTGTGGTGGCAGCTGAGGACAGCCTGCCTGTGTGACTCTCCGTGCTGTCCTTATCTGCTCTGCGGCAGCATCCTAAACCTAAGCACCACATCTGCTAGGAGCCCACTCTTCCTCATCTGGGCCAAACAGGCTTTGCTTATTAAAAGGTTTTCTCCCCAGACTGTCATCCTAACCTCAAAAATAAATGCAGTTGCTGCTCCCTGGTTCTGGCCAGCCAAGAGGAGCCAGAGGGGCTGCTGGGGCTCCTTCTGCCAGAGCCCCAAGAGTCAGTAGCCATAGTCTCCGCTAGCTGCAGCAGCCTTCCTGCTGATGCAGCAGGCCAGAGTGCCAAGCATTGGGAAAGGCGATCTGGAGACAAAGGCTGTTTATCTGTCGCCTTGCCTCTAGTCTTCTTGTGGTTTGGGCCTCCAGACCAGGCAAAAAGCCCCATTTTTGCTCTTGGGATTTTTGGTTTCCTTTCGAAATTTGTATCATCTTGTGCAAGAACTGGTGTGTCCGAGCTGCCAAGTAGGGCAGTAAACCTGAGATGTGCTCCATGATGTCATGCTTGGAATCCAGCAGCCAGATAAGCGTTTGCTCGGAGGGGACTGGCTCATTAGTATGTTTTTCAAATCCTCATTCAGGTTGTACCTCTCTGCTGTACAATCAGCTCATCTTGTGCGACATTTAAATGTTCCCTTGTCATGGGGGGAGTCGGTTGTCACAGGAAGTTCTGCAGTTTGGGAAAAGGAGCCCTGGTTTTGGATTCTGATTCTGTAACCTGATCCAACTGCATCCTCAACACCATATCTTCCTTTTGAAGCCTCATTTCTTTTCTGTGTACTAGGATCATTGGTTTTGGTTTTGTTTGGTTTTGTCATGTTGCTCACACCAGTCTTGAACTCCAGGGCTCAAGTGATCCTTCCCAGAGCAGCCGAGACTCCAGGCTTTGCCACTGAGAAATGGGGTTAATTACACCCATTTTCAGGTTTTGCCTGTCCTAATTCCTGTTATTATTCCTCCTTATTACAGACAGTCATGAAATATCAAAAGCCACAAAACAGAGCTAAAGTGGACCAGAGGAGTCTAGAGAAGGGAGCTCATTGTGAGGGCACAGTAGGTGGGGTTTGGGAAAGCTTAAGGAGATGAGGAAGCCTGTGTCCAGGAAGATGGGTACTTTGCCCTTTTCAGAGTGCCACTTAAACCCACAGAAGCCTGGCCTGGGCAGAGTCTCTGAACAGAAGGCACCTGGATGGGATGTGGCTGAGCCAGACCCGGGTGCTAGCTCAGCTGCTCCTAGTCTGTGGCCAGCTGCCTCCCTACAGTAAGAGGGGAAGTGTATGGTGTATTACCGCAGGAAAACAAACCTCTGGGAATAGCTGTGCCTTGCTGTCAGAGGGTAGATCAGCTTGAAAGGAAAAAAGGTTTCTTTTAATTCTGAAGGGGAGCAAAAGGACCGGAAATGCCAAAGATCAAGGCCCCAAATGGAGAAAACAGCCCTTCTGGTTTCACATTTGGGAACCATTAGTACAGAGTTACTGGCTGATTGATCTTTACTGCCCAGGAATCCAGCAGGGAGACAAGGGTCCCTGAAGCCTATTGACTGGCCTCAAATCAAGACAGGGTCTTTATTGCTACAGATGCCAGGCCCAGCTCAGCTCTAGCCTGATGTGTATGCATGTGTTCTCAGACACACACACACACACACACACACACACACACACACACACACGACAAGAAGACGCACAGGACCAAGAATATCAGGTCACCTCTTGCTCTAACCTCAGGTTCTTAATTTGATAGGTCTGTGTCCTCCGTCAAGTCAGGTCTGCTCCAGGAGTCTCCCTCTCCTGGGGTGTTATCAAAGGTAACAACACCTTACACAGGACTCTTTGGACAACTGCAACAGTCTTTATAGCCTTAAAAAACAGAAGTCGCTAGGGAATACTTGTAGATATTCTCAGCTAGGCACCTTGGTCTTCAGCACCAGAGACCTCAGAGGCTTGTCCTCAGAGTTTTCTGGGCTATCTGGAGCAAACTCCATATCCGTGTCCTTTTGAAACATAGTCTTTGAGAAGAGGCCATCCCAGATCTTTCCCTTCTGGTCAGTGAATTTGTTCCTCTGGCCTGGCGGAGGAACTGCTGCTGGGAGTGACTAGAGCCCTGCTGAGTCTGAGCAGGGCTTCACCCCAGAGACCCACATGGAGTACAGCACAAGGTTTATCTACACAGAGGCCAAGGACAGCTGAGACTCCTTCCCTTGGGGCATGAGGAGAGCTTTCAGGAGGAACCTGTTAAGAGAGCTTTCAAAAGCCAAGTAGGCATTTTCCATGAGGGGTGGGAAGGTGGGCAGGGCAAATCCTTCCCAGAGAAGGTGACACATTAGGGTTATGTAGACCTAGGGAAGGGGAAGGCAAATGACAGTCAAAAGTGTGTGAGGAGAGCTCAGCAGGAGGGGTGGCCAGGGCCAGGCTGCAAAGATGCTGACTGATGGCAGAAGCTTGAGGTACGTATTTCTGGTGATATCACTGTGAACATCTGGTTGTAATCTGACTCATTGGCTACTCTGAACCTTCTCCCTGAAACCCTGCAGTCTGCTCCAATGTACCAGTACCTCGATAGGAAGATGTTCAAAGAAGCATACCAGATCGCTTGCTTGGGAGTGACAGACACTGATTGGCGTGAACTGGCCATGGAAGCTCTAGAAGGACTAGAGTTTGAGACGGCAAGGAAGGTATGCACGCACTTAGTAGTGTGAGCCAGAATTTGGTCCTTGAAAGGGTCCCTTGAGGCAGAAGGGTGCCGGTAACACCAAAGGGGCAGAAAGTGACCATAATGGGCTCTGAAGTCACCTCAGTCACCCCTTTCACAGTGGTGGTAACTACCTTCCCAGGGTTGTTTTTCTGGAGGGTTCTGGTAGGCTAGGACCTGTTCTCAGGAAGCTGGGACGATCTAGATAGATAATGCCAGTAAAACATCTGGTTGATTCTGGCTGCCAGTCTTGGTAGTAATCATTTATGTAAAGAACCTAAATAAAGCCTGGTCATGGCAGCCACTTATTAATGAGGTATCTCAGGCTGGGGTTAAGCACCAGCCATTTATCACACCACCATTGTTCTTAGCACTGGCTTAGTGCAGAGGAGATGGTCAGGCTCTCTGATTCCCACAGCAGTGTGGCAGTGTCCCATTACCCTCTTGGCATGACTCACAGTGCTACTTCTAGTTTAGCCAAAAAAGCTAAGGAAATGGTCAAAAACATTGAACCTTTCCTAGACTTATGAGTGCCCATCTGATAGATCAAGGGAGAAGAGGGAAGGGCTTCCAGCCTCTCCGGTCCTCTTTCCCTGCTTTCTCTCTCATAGCCAAGTGGAGTCTCCTTTTGCCCAGGCTACTGATACTGAGGTGCCTGCAGACATATGTGGTACCTGCCTCTTGTTAAACAGAGGACCATTGAACAGAGCATACTTCAGAGCTGGGCTTTTCCCAGCCTTTTCTCTCAGCCTGACTTCTCTAACCCTGCTTCTAAAATGCACAGCGCTCTTCCTCTATTCTGTACTCACCGTGAGGCCTCCCCAGGCCTGGTAAAGGAGTTTGGAGTAGCTGTGCAAATGCCAACCATATCACACAGAGTTGGAGGTGTCACTGCTCAGTGGTAGAGCACTGGCTAGCATGCACAAGGCCCTGTCTCAGAACAAAGTGCATGAAGAAAAGTCACACTACCCAATAATTACCTACATATTTTTAGATCTGATAAGCATTGAGAAGTATTAGACTAGGGCTTTAGGAATTCAGGAGAGAGGGGGAGTTCCTTCTCCTGCCCCACCTAGAAATGCAAACCTGTAAGGAATACCAATAGGTTTTCAGGGTGTCTTTTGTATATAGCTAGAAATAAAGTTACATTCTTAGATAGTTACCCTTCACACCTAGAGCCTAAGCGCCAGCTCGTGTTAGTTCTGCCCTGTTATAGAGCATGCGGCCTCTGTGAGTCACTGAGCACATGTCCAGATAAAGGGAACTGGAGCTGGGATATAATCTTCTATTCATTTCATACCCCACCTTGCATCCCAGAACACTTGAGAATAGACACAAGCGTATCAAATCACTGGGTTCTTTGTTAGAATGGTATTTCTTTAGTCATTTTACTTGACAAATGAAAATGGTGTGTATATTTCTGGTGGGTAGCATGATATTTCAAAAAGCCATAGAGCTTTGAACATAGACCTTGAGTGATGTTTTGTTTTAATCCTGAATCCTTGGCTTTTCTCTCCACTGGGTGTCAGTCTTTCAGGACTCAGACTTGTGAAAGGAGGGGCCTGGCCTAGAAGGGTGCCCCCACTAGATGGCACAGGAGAGCTGCTTAGCCGCCAGCTCATCTGTTCCCTGCTCCCCACTTCCCTCTGTGGAAGTTACTCACAGTCTTGTGACTGACCACTCCGAATAGCACCCTGACTCTGCAGTATATCAGGGCTGAAGGATGTCAGTGACAGACTTATCAAATTCAAGAATCCAGTGCTCAGAACCAGGCAGGCCCTTTGAAGAGGTGTCACTTGCTTGCCTGACCACAAAGAAGGCTGCTGGATCCCATCCATAGGAAGGAAATAGCTCAAGGTGCTGTTGGGCTGAGACCTGAGTCTTTTTTTCCTACTCGGTCCATTACCAGGGACCTGCTTCTGTACGTGGTTAAAAAAGCACAAATCAGGAAGGCAGCTTTTACTTTTGTCCACACTTCCTGATTGCCCTTTACCACTTCCTCAAGAATAGCCAAGTACTGGGTACTGTGCAATGTGCCTGTCACCTCAGCTTTTCAGCAGGCTGTGGCAGGAAGATCCCTTGAGCGCAGAAGTTCAAGATTAGCCTAGGTAACACAGTCAGTCCCTGTTTCAGAAAGAAAGCCACTTGCCAGGCCCCCCCTGAGCAGTGTTTGCCTAATATTGCTGTCTGCCACTGCTCATGCTCAGACAGGAAGAGTCCTCCCTAGGGTATCTGCCTCGTACTTGTGCGGTTGGCTCAGGGAGATTTAGCTCTCTGTTTAATCTGCCAAGCTTCCCATTTCCACTGTGAACCCATAAACTAGGGAAGGGGACAGAGGCCAAGTGAAATTCCTGTGTCCCCAGCCTTTGAATAGATCCTGGCCCTGTAGAGTAGAAAGATGAAATCAGCCTGTGGCCATCTGTGAGGCAGCCGGAAACGGGATGACATGATCATTTTCCCCCATTCTTCTAGCATAGAGGGTGCCTAGCAGTGGCCAAGGGCTGTTGTGCATTCTAAACCAGGATGGCTCAGAAGCTGCTGCTCTGGGCATGTGTCAGTCCATTCCACATGGACAACACAGAAAGCACAGCTGGATGTAGATGCTGCCATCAGAGCACACAGAGGTTCAGTTCCCCTTGAGAGCAGCAAAAGGCACTTCACTGGCACCAGTCTGCTGGACCCTCACAACCTTCTAGAAATCCATGCATCAGAAGTCTCTACCCCTACTGGAGTCCAAGCAGGGGATGCGCATTCAGGATTAACATGCAAGTTTACTTTCTAGAGACCAGAAGATTATTTCCTACCATCCTCCTTCAGAACTGCTCTTTCCCGAGCCTTTTCCTCCTCTCCCTGTGTGCCCTGTGAGTGAGCAGAGCTGTCTACTGATTCCCATCTAAATCACAGGGAGAAGTGTACAGGCTCTTGTCTCTGTGTCTTGCCTACTCTGCAGATCCCATTGGCTGGAATCAGCCCAGCTTGCCTTTCCGTTATGAGCAGTGTCTGGCAAGGGGTTCCACTGTAGACTATAGGATCATAGTTCTCTTATACCTAATCCCAAAATGATTGATGTTCCCAGGACTTCTTTACAGTTCTTTGTAAGGACTAATCCTTGAGATGAAGACAGGCTGAGCCTCTCTGGGTGGTACACCTCCCAAGCACACAATGATGAATCAAGCTTCCTTCCTCTGCTTGCTGGCTCTCTTTCTAGAGCTTGGTGTATCCCACCCCCATCAGCCTGTGGAGAATAAGAAGGCAGCTGACTCTATTCTTATTCCTTTCCCATAGGCCTTCACCAGAGTCCAGGACCTTCGATACCTAGAACTGATCAGCAGTATTGAGGTAACTGATGAAAGCATTTTCCATCACAGGATGCAATGGCCTGTAATCCCGAGGACATGAGGACAAAGGCCCTGTAGTCTGTTCTGGAGATAGAGTGGCCCATAGAGGCAACACCCGATTAACCACTTGGTAGTTGAATGAGGCAGAAGGTTTGGGTCTCTCTAAGCGTTGGTTCCTTGTTCCTAAGATGGGATCTATTACAGTCTTACACATTACTACCTAAGGGGAATTGAGCAACGGTGATACTCACCTTTCATTCTAGTACTCAGGAGGCAGAGGCAGGTGTATCTCTGAGTTCAAGGCCAGCCTGGTCTACAAAGTGAGTTCCAGGACAGCCAGACTACACAGAGAAACCTTGTTACAAAAATCCAAGATGGGGGTCTATCCTGTGGTATTATTGCCGTAAGACAGTCAGACTCTTAGAACCTGGTATACCCTCTGGAATGAGTGGCTGTTGCCATCCTCCTGAATGCAGGTAATCTGCCAGTGAATAAAGCAGTTCCCAAATGTTCCCAGCATGGCCTACTAAGGCATCCTCCTGCCCAGAAGGCCTGCTGTAGGCTAAAGAATCTGGTCTGAACGCACCATTTATGGGTGATGGAAGACACTATTTTTAATTTCTGTGTATCTCAGTGCTGTCTGACTGTCTGTAAAAAAGGCATACATATTTCTTTCTCCCGAACAGATTTATTGTGAGGCTAAGGGAATGTGAGACACACTGGAGCTCCCAGATGGAAGCAGTGAAGAAATTGCAAATGTCTTGTCCCTCTAACTCGCAGAGTAAATGCTTATCGTGGGCCTCAGCCCTGTGTGGGTGGGAGGAGAGGGGGCAGCGAGTGGAGCTGAGCCAGGGCAGACTACAGTATGGTGGTAGCTGCTGTTCACTGAGTCTGTTCACGTGCACCCAAAGTATGCGTGACACATACAGGACCTTAGTGTGGTGAGCCAGGTGATGCTGTCAGCCCTGCTCAGTGCGGGAGAAAGGAGAGGTGGGAGAGGGAGGGGCGCATCCTCATGTCCAAAACCCCAGGGGAACCCAGATGCTCCCCTTGCTCTCCTTAAGCTTTGCCATGTTTGCCCTGTGAGCCCTCCCTGCCCCTTCAGCCCACACAGGTGGACGAGGGCTATTTGGGTGCCATTGTCTCATGCGGCGGCTCTCAGGGACGATGCTGGGTGTTAGCCATTGGGATCTTCATCCAGAGCTACAGAACATCACTTTTCCTTGCACAAAAGTAACTGTCCAGAGAGGATGCTGACGCTTACCACTTGTCATGTCTTAGTTCAAAAGGTCTACCTTTGCTTATGATCTGTGAGCTGAGAATTGTGCTTAAGGAACTATCTCTGAGGAAAAGCAGAGAGCACTCAGTTGATCTCTTGTGACTGTCCTGAGGCCTCAGCGTCTGCATTCTGGGGAGCCAGCATTAACCAGGGAGCTGTGTGCCTCAGTTGAATACCTGGGATGATAGCATCCTGGTGGCAGAATAACCCTTCCATATTGACAGTCCTTTACAAACATGCGCCTCTGTGGCCCACATTCCCCACAACTGACACCTGTCCCACTACAAGAGTTTAGTTCACTCACGAGTTTTAGATGTCAGCTTATTTGGTTCATTAGCCTGCACTATGTGAAGGTTTAAAAATGATTTCTGTCACTGGTGAGGCATGTTGTCTCCAGCTGCGGAAACTTGTACCAGCTTGTCGAGAAGTTTGATTCTATGTCTCAGCCTCCTCCAGTGTGATGTACTTGATAGAAAACAAGCAAACGGCAACTGCTGGGCTGAGGGGCTGAGTGCTGGCAAGTGTTTACAAATACTGGAGCTCTAGACTAACACAGGAGGAAGGAGGGGGTGCTTCAGTGTGCATGTGCTTGCATGCACACATGGATATGTGCACCAGGTGTGTGGTAGGAACTCTGCTTCACAAGGTGGAATCATGGGTTATGAAGAGTGAGCTTTGTGTGACTTTGACTGTACCTGATGTGCATTTGACCTTCCTTCTCTACAATGCTGATGGTGCTGGGGTCACAAAGCAGTAGCATTCTCCTGTATGAAGTAGACATTAGCGCACACAGTGTCTTAGATAGAGTTTTTATTGCTGTGATAAAATACCCTAACCAAAAGCAACTTGGAAAGGAAAGGGTTTACTTCAGCTTAAATTTCCACATTACAGCCTATCAGTGAAGAAAGTCGGGGCAGGAATCTGGAGCTAGGAGCCGGAACAAGGACCATGAAGGAGAGCTGCTCACTGGCTTGCTCCTCAGGCTTGCTCAGCCTGCTTTCTTATAGCACCCAGGAGTACCAGCCTGGGCTAGCACCACTTACAGTGAGCTGGACTCCCCACGTCAATCAAGAGAACATGCCACAGGCTTACCCAGGCCAATCTGGTGGGGTCATTTTCTCAATTGAGGAGCTTGTGTCAAGTTGACATAAAACCAGCCAACACACAAAATATCTCCGCAACTCTTAGAAACAGGAGCATAGTCAGATTCGTGGTTCTGTTTTATGGCTTCCATCTTGGTTGGAAATCCCAGACTCACTCCTTGTTTGTTATCACTCTGGGTCACAGCTCTGCCACCCAGGTGTCTGGGCCTTTTGGAGATCTTGAGAATGCAGGGGCTGTCCCCAACTCTGACAGTGTACAATCCAGTGATTGCCTTAGGCAAGCATACAGGAAAACAGTCCTGTGGAATTTCCACTGAGCAAACAAAGGTTCGCCTCTTGTTTGATCTTCATGTCTGCTTTTGTTGTTGAGCATTCCCAATGGAGACATAGGTGAGAGATATAGCAGCCCAGGAGCCAAGTGTAGGCTCCAGTAGGAAGACTCGAAATAGCAGCAGTTAGCCTTTGTACAGGCTGCTTCCTGCCATGGCTGTAGAGGCCATTTCCTGTGCTTCTAATTTTTCCAGGAGAGGAAGAAGAGGGGAGAGACCAACAATGACCTGTTTCTGGCAGATGTGTTTTCCTACCAGGGGAAGTTCCATGAAGCCGCCAAACTGTACAAGAGGAGTGGGCATGAGAGCCTCGCTCTCGACATGTATACTGACCTCTGCATGTTTGAGTACGCCAAGGTAATGTGCCCAGCCTGCCACTAGCCGTCCCCAACACTCTGACCTGCAGTGGCTTAAGTCATGTATCTAAGCAATGACATAGGCAGAAAATAGGTATGAGTCTGGGTGGTGGTGATGCACACCTCTAATCCCAGCCTCGGGAGGCAGAGGGAGGTGGATCTCTGTAAGTGTGAGGCCCACCCAGGCTACAGAGTGAGTTGCAGGACAGCTAGGAATATACAAGAAACCCTGTTTTTAAAACCCAAAAGTAAATAATAAATTAGTTAATAAAATAAAACAGGGATGACCTTAGGAAAAGGGTGGGCAGATTGATAAACGGGCCCTAAAGCTGGATGTTAGACTGACAGCACATTTGGAGTACCTGTCAGCAACAGCTATGTGGGCTTGGAGCATGCCAGCCTGATGCTGTCACCTGATACTGAGGGCTTAGGGAAGTCTCCACAGATTCCCTCAGACCTGGGTCAGAAGCCACCAAGGTTTAGTATCCTAAGTGACAAGTATACCAAGTGATCCTACAAGGCTGTGAGTCCCTGAAGCCAGCACTCCCCAGAGAACCTGCTCTGAGCAGCTTGAGTGCAGAGTGCCTTACTGAGCCAGGAGGTATTCATGAAGGTCCTCTTTTGCATCTGAAGGGTGGCCCTAGGTACTCTAGACTTTTGAAGGAACTTCCTAGACACATGAACCCCACTAAAGAGCCAGAGTTCTCCAGGTGGCAACAGCTTAGCATCCAACAATGCTGAAAGCCTGGGTGCGAAACAGTGAGGTTCTTCCTTCCACAAAGGGGCTTGAAGGCCCTCAAAATCCTGTGGAGTCCTCAAGTCCTAGCCATAGCCAATCAATGGCTGTTACTGCTAATCACCTAGCTCGAAAGTCCCAAGTAGGACAGCTTCCCCATTCTTATCTGTGCCTAACCACAGTTGGTCTTTCCTACCCATCTGTTACATCCCGTGACTCCTTCATATAAGGATGAACCCGCGGGCTGCTCCTGGTCCCTCCCCTTCACACCTCAGATATAGGCTCCAGGCTTCCGTAGCCTCTTCCATGCTCCCACCCAAACACATCCAGCACTCTATGAGATGCTCTTTCCACTGAAAGGAACAGATCCTAGGGGTAGAATTTAGGCACCACAGCCCCTAGCCCTGGTTGCTCTTTGAGACAAAGCCCTTAGAGCTGCTGGTGGGCCACTGTGGTGTGGTGCAGCCGAAATGCTGCTGGACATCCAAAGTGAAGTATGATTGTGGATCCCACAGTTCGCCAGCGGGTGAAGACTTAACAGAGCATACAGAGCTATAGTTGAGTGGAGTTTTGAGAATTGTATAGAAATGCATAAAACCCCGACATGCCATGCTCGAGAGAGGAGTAGCCAGGCATGATGGTGCGTGCCTTCAGTCTCAGCACTCAGGAGGCAGAGGCAGAGGCAGGCAGATCTCTGTGAGTTCAAGGCCAGCTGGTCTACAGAGGGAGTTCCAGGACAGTCAGGGGCACACAGAGAGACCCTGTCAAATAAAATAAAAAATGAAAAAAGAAAGATGAGGAGTGTGACTGAATTAAATCCACATCTAAGGGTGTGGCTTCCTTTGTAGTAGAACAGGTACCCTGGGTTCAATTCCAGTGCTTCATACACACACACACACACACACACACACACACACACACACACACACACATATATTAGGGAAGTGGGGGGCCAGGTATGACTCCAGGGTGGATGCCTTTAGACCTCTCTCTGGCCACCTCTCTCCCCCTTGGCTCCTTCCATGGTTCGCCTGCACTTCCTGACCCCATGGCCTCCTACCCAGCAGTGCAGCCTGTCATATACTCCATCTGGTGTGGCTCTCCATGAAGGTAAATACTCTGGGCTTGTTTTGATTTTAATTTTTGATCACAATTCCCAGCATGTTGGTTCCAAGCCTGCACACACACACACACACACACACACACACACACACACACACACACACACCGCACCACCACCTTGGCTTGGTAGTCTGCATTTGGGAAATGTGTGCACACATACACATTATGTTGGGGGTGGGAGATACAGTGCTTATTAACATGGCATGTTTTTGTTTACTTGAAATTGCTTCCCAAGATTCAATCTGGTTTTTGGAAAATTTTTAAATTACATTCCCACGTACAAATAAATTGTATGCTTTCCGGACAAGTGACATGTTTATGTGGTGATAAGGGGATTATAATGCTCTTAACTCTTGCATAGTGTATCCTTATCGGGAGCTCCGAGCATGAGAACCCTGTTCAGTCTCATTCATCACTCAGCACGGCCTCCTTCTGTCCACTCCAGGACAGAGTCTTTGCTGTGGCCCCCAGATAATGTGTAAATTGGCTTTATAGAACCAAACGCCTTTGAAACTCCACTTGGTTGAGCTTTGAAGGAACTGTTCAGACTCAGCTGGAGTTAAGCCACAGCCTCTGCGTTGGCTGCTGGGATGGAGGAGGTGTGCCTCCTATCCCAGTGAGCTGTGTGCCCACATGGTCCCCTTGGGGAGGTGCCTCCCATTGTGGCCCCTAGCCTTTGGCCTTTTCCCTCTGTTATCTCACTGAGCACTCATTCGTCCCTTTGAAGGACAGTTCTGTGCTTTTATCTTGCCCGTCTCTGTTGCTAACCTCATGCAGCTAGCTGAGCAGGAAAGCTCTGTGTGCATGAAGAGTTGATGTCATCATAACTGCCAAGAGGAAAGTGTGTCTGTAATAGCCCAAGCTAGGTGTCCTCCCTGGCTGCTCCAGCCTCTTCTCTGTGCCCCAAGGGGAGGCAGAGGACAGCTGTAGGTGACCCTATCCTCATTTGTTCTGTAACAGGTAAAAGATGCCCTTCCTCCCCTTCGTGAATCCTTTGGTTGTCTTAGACCAACCTAATACATGGTGTTAGGGGCTATGTAATTACCCTGAAAGCGAACGGAAAAAGAAATGAGCTAATTGTTCAAGTGGGTTTCTGCATGCATTGACTGCACTTTCCTGACAAATGAGTGTTAATCTCAAGGAAAGGAGTGCTTTTTTTTTATACTTAGTGAGGTTGACACAGAGCAATCTCTGTAGGGTATGTTCTCCTAAGACAAACCACTTCTCACTAGCAGTGCAGATCTGCACTTTATCTCTCAGTTCCCCATTTTGAAAAGCCCCACCTTGAAAAGTGTCAGCACTGAGGCAGCTTCAACAGTGGCAGCTCTGTCCTGAAAAGAGGTGACGTTCTGAGACTGTTTCTGGTGCACTTCGGTGGGAACTTGGAGAAGCTGGTCATGACCTGAGCAACACCCCTGTCATTGGGGTAAAAAGACCTCAGGCCCTGCCCAATCTCTGAATCCCCAGAAAGGACTATTTCCTTCATTGGTGGCTTCTGTCATCCCTTCATGGTCAGAGTCCTACTTCTGCAGATCTAACCTCAAGGCAAGATCTGATGTCACTCAGTTAAGAAGTGAACCACTGGGCAGCACTGGGAGGTAGAGGCAGGCAGGTCTCTCTGAGTTCCAGGCCAGCCAGAGCAACACAATGAGACTCTGCTTCATAAATAAATAAATAAATAAATAAATAAATAAATAAGGGGGTGGGGATGAATCAAGGAGTGTTTTGTCAGCTCTCTGTCATAGATCTTAGCTGCAAAGCCAACAGAATAAGCCGAGTTCAGGCCACAGAATATCTGAGAAAAAGAGATGAGAAAAGCACTTCAGTGTGGCAGTGAAGGAAGGCACAAGGGACCAACCGCAGAACTCAGCATCACTGTGTGTGCCTAAGTTTAAACCATGTGCGCAGCACCAGTCTGGGGCATCTGGTGTCATCTCAGTGTGACTAGTGATTATAGGATTAGTATTTGTAATTTCCCAGCCCGTCATGTTTCTACCCAACTGTGTGGAGGTCACCACTCCCAGCCCCCTCCCCGCAGAGTCTGTGAGGTGTTTTGAACAAGTGTGAAGGGAAGGAGACAGGGAGGGTGCAGCCCTTGACATGTCCCCGCGCCCCAGAAACACACTCCCTTCCTGGACACCTGGGACTAGCCCACACACGGTCGTCACACAGAGCTGGGCCCTCCTGCATCCTGCTCCTTTGCACAGCCAAGTGAAGCTCCCCCTCCCCTACTTGCTGGAGCTGACGTAATTCGGGCACAGGAAGTCCTAATCCGGAATGGTTTTGTTTGTTGTGCTTCCTCAGGATTTCCTTGGGTCTGGAGACCCTAAAGAAACGAAGATGCTCATCACCAAGCAGGCCGACTGGGCCAGAAACATCAATGAGCCCAAAGCTGCAGTGGAGATGTACATCTCAGCAGGGGAGCACACCAAGGCCATAGAGATCAGCGGCAGCCATGGCTGGGTGGACATGTAGGTTCAGCCCTTGCTGTGGCAGCCATGGCTGGGTGGGACATGTGGGTTCATCCCTTGCCTGCCAACACTCGGCAGTGTGGTAACTCTTGAGTTTTTGACTGACAAAAGAAGAATGCTTTCTCTGAATATCTGCACCAAACATGAACATGACCAGGTTCTCTGGGAGATGAAGATCTGGAACAAGATAGCACTGCCTTTGAGGAGTATGAGAAGGGGGTCGTAGGGACCCAGGGAACACACACGGGTGCTCCTCAGGCGCTGTGTTGACCTTACAGGCCTCAGATTATTCCTTGTGCCTCCAGATCAGTATCTCTACATTCATCTGGCAAATGAGGAAATCAAGCCTCAAGGGATTGATTTGTCCTCAAGGACCAAGTGTCTGGAGAGCTGTAGGGCTAAGCCTTAGGCTGACAGGGATGGTTTCAGTGCCCCTAACAGTGTGAGGGTACCAAAGGAGCACAAGAGGAGCCCTCGGTCCCTCAGGGGTGCCAGCTCTCTGGCATCTTCTCTTGAGTCCTTCCGTGAAATGGCCTTGCTGAACTTTCAGGTAGAGACAAGTAGAAGGGGAAAGCACAGAGGCAGGAGACACAGTAGGCCAGCAGGGATGGTGATGACTTGTGGTCCCAAGGGAACGTGGAGGAGCTGGAACAGAGAGGGAGCTAGATACAAAAGAATGGAGGAGGGGACCGGCCACGTGATGGTTCCATCTTAGGACTTGGCACCCATCCTGCAGGTGAGTCAGGGCAAGGGGAAACTGAGGGGAGGGAGCTTATAAAGGCTGCTGGTTGTTCAGGAGGCAACAGCGTGACCCTCAGATACTAGCCCGTGACATAGTCAGGCCCTGGAGAAGAGAGGCAGGTGTGTGGGCCTCTCACCAAGGGACCTTAGTGGCTACCCTACCCCCCAATCTTCCCTTGTTTAGGAATCGTATCAGAAAGACACAGGCTTAGATCTTAGATTGTGCCCCAAGAATTCTTTATACAAAAAGGGGGTGATGCTAGGGAGCCCGGCAGGCTCGTGGTCTCTACTTTTCCCACTAGTTTTTCATGTCAGTTTCATTTGCAAGTGCTATGTATTAAGTTCCCCTGGGGACACTTAACAAGTTCAAGGAAGAGACATTAAGTCTGTTCTGTCCCTCTTCTGGCAGTTACAGGTACCTCTCCCCTAGGAATGTCAGATCGGTGGGTAGGGCTCTTAGGCTCTGTGCTACCTTCCCCTAAAAACATGTCCTTTTCTGCTAAGCAGTGTTATTTTTAGGTGCCATTATTATTCTAAGCGCAGACTGACAGGCCTCCCTGAGCCTGCCTGTCTGAGATTCAGATCTGTTACAGCCTCTTCTGTTCTCACATAAAGCAGGCTGGGTAGAGTCCTCACCCTGCGAGGGCTGCTTTACCCACATTGGATCCAGCCGTGTACTGGCGAGCAGTAGGAAGGTGATCACTACTGGGAAGTGACTGGGCCTTGGGGACGTTCCCTGGAGTGAGGACACTGCCAGGGTTCCTGGCCCAGGACAGGCTTCACATTTGTCACTTCCTCCAGTGTGTCAGTTGCTGAGGCAGCCTAGTGCCCCAGCCTCTACATTCCCATGGGAATTCCTGACAGTGCTGGAACAAGCACCCCGGCCCTTCCTTCCTGCTGTGGGGTCTTGGGCCACCCTTACGTAGATTCAAACTCAAGTCATCTCACCGTTTGGGATAGTGGGAGGGTGAGAAAGATGATATGGAGTCTCATGAGTCCACCTCAGTTTCTGGAGTGAACCCCAGGCCTTCCTGATAACTTTATTCCTGGGGTCGGGCGTGCGGCATGGGCAGTGTCCCCAGTTGCAGTCACTCTTGGCTCTGCTATTGGTTTTAGATGGTGTATCCATTCTCTCCATCTCTGCCCATGGAGCCCCTCCCAGGGGCCATAGCATATTGTTACAACACACTGGGCAGAGCAGAATGAACTGGCACAGAGGCCTCACAGCCGTCCTCCCCACCTCTCCAGGTTGATAGACATTGCTCGGAAGCTGGACAAGGCTGAGCGGGAGCCCCTGCTCATGTGCGCTTCCTACTTTAAGAAGCTGGATAGTCCTGGCTATGCTGCTGAGACCTACCTGAAGATCGGGGACCTGAAGTCTCTGGTGCAGCTGTACGTGGACACCAAGCGCTGGGATGAGGTGAGAGAGAGCACACTTGCTGGGTAGACGGGGGCTAAGATGGAGAGAAGCTGTCCTCATGATGGAGGCCATTGCCTCAAAGTCTCTGAGCCAGAATATCCTGGAGAGCCTTTTTCACCAAACTTCTCTCTCTTCTCTTCTCTTCTCTTCTCTTTCTTTCTTTCTTTCTTTCTTTCTTTCTTTCTTTCTTTCTTTCTTTCTTTCTTTCATTCATTCAGAAAAACTGATACAGGCTGCCAGCTCTAGGCCAGCCCCACGACAGGCACTGGGGATATGTCAGCATGACAGCCCCAGCACCTGCTGCTGGTCTGAGCTGCCTCTGGCCAGCACCACAGCCTCGGGCCCACCTCAGAAGAAAGGGCACACCAGTATGGCATAAAAACCCGTGTGGCATTTTGGGAGAAAATACCAACCCTATTTTTCAGATATGAGCTACCAGAGCTATTTCTAGGGCAGCTGCTCCCTGCCCTTGTTCTCTTCCCAGTCTTGACTGCTGTGTAAAAGGACCAGAGCTAAGAATCGGCCAGGCAAACCAGAGAGACAGCTGTCCTGGGGCCAAGGCTGGCTAGGCAGCTAGGGCAGAGCCCCTCTGTGCCCGTGCCTGTGCCTGTGCCCTGGAGAGAGTATTACCTGAAGAGAATTAGTGCCGTCCACCCGCCATGACAGTCTTCTTACAGAGCTATAGCAAGGCACTACCTAAGTATAAGCAGCCTGGCTGCTGTCTGCCCTCCAGGTACCTCCATTTCCTGAGGTGACAGGTCACTGGCAAGAAAAACAGCCTAGGTTGGAAGCAGTAATGGCTCCTCAAGGCACAGGTTATCCAGCTGTGGCAGTTAGCATGTCTTAGACCCTCCCATGCCCTGTCTACCGCTCTCCTGGCCAGGCAGGTGGGCTACGGCTTTAATGAAGCAGTCACTGAGTCCCATGCGACATTGTCCTTAGTCCTCTCTGACAGCTAGTGATGACGATACTGTCAATCCTGTTTCCTTAGGTGTCGCCTACAATTAAAAGAAATCTGTTTGCCACGCTACAGGAGCCCACGCAAACCCTCAAAATAAAATGTTTCCGATTTTGTGCTCCTTCTGTAGTCCAGAAACAGACTGTGTTGTTATTGAATCCAGTCAGTTGCATATTGCCGTTAATTGCCTTTTGTTTTCAAAGAGCTGGTTTGTTTTTGTGTTGCTGGGGGTGGTTGGAGGGGGAGACGCTCTCCCCCTCTGAGTTGTCAGGCTGGCAAAATATGACATCCCTAACAGATTCAGCCAAGTGCCACATTGTCAGGGGTGGCAGGGGGCTGCTTCATTAAGAACGCCTCGTCCTTCTAGGCCTTTGCATTAGGTGAGAAGCACCCTGAGTTCAAGGATGACATCTACGTGCCCTACGCGCAGTGGCTGGCAGAGAATGACCGCTTTGAGGAAGCCCAGAAAGGTAGGCCACACAGGGCACACTGTGTAAAGGGGTGGGGAGGCTACTGAGGCATGGTACAGAGGCCGCCTGGCCCTTTCCTCAGCAGGTCCCAGGACAAGTACCTTCATCCTGGCTCATGATGTGTGTGCTGGTGAGAGATTTCAGGACAAGGACAGGGACATTGAGGCCATGCCCCCTGGGTCCATTGCATGACCTACTCCAGGCCCCCAGACAGGCCCTTGCTCTTTAGCAGTTCCCTGTTAACCTTGCAAAGCACCTGCACCTGTGCCTTCTCTTTGGCACTCTCTGGCATGGACACCACAGTTATTTACAGTTTGCCAGTGAGGAAACTGATGTTGAAGGAGATAAAGGAGTTTGCCTGTAGTCCTCTGTCTGGGAAGCTGCAGAGCTGTTACTTGAGCCAAGGCATCCGTTGTCAGGACAAAGTGAGAGGGCAGCCCTTACAGAGCCTCACCTTCAATTTCCTCTTCTGAGAAAGAAATGGGCTTTGTTTCTGACTCAGGCAAGCCAAGCAGCCTCTCTGCCCCTTGGTGCTTCTGTTGGTGAAATGAGCCGTACACAGGGTGTGACGGCATCTGAAACAGAAGCCAAGGCAAGTATGGCACATTAACTGACAACGTTCATCATCAGTTAGCGATGTGACCGCCTTCGCTGTGGCAGGTGCTGGCTGGGCACTTAACCTGCATAACCTTGAATCTTGCCAACAGCCCTGCAGAGTTGCAGAGGCTCCATGTGCTGTGGGAAGCTATCGAACAGCAGAACCGGAATTGAATCAGATCCGTCCAACTGGGAACCTAATTCTTACGCCTGTTTAGAAAGTCTCCTAATTGAAGTGGGTGGGTCATATTCCACAGCATCTCATTTACACTTATGTGTGGTAGCAGTTACCACCTCCTGACACACTGCAGAACAAATGTCCCCTGTTGGAGCTCCTTGGTTAAAAGCCCCTGTGAAGGACAGCGCGTTCTCTACTGCCTCAGCATTTACAGAGCACCCAGTTGCTGAAGTGTCTGCATGTTTGGGCAAAACACATCAACCTATCCATCTGTCTGTGTCGCCCTTCCAAGAATCCATCGCCATAGTAACTTGGTACTCAGACAAGAGATAGAAGATGAGAATGAACCAAGCCAGACCTTTCCTTCTCTGCAGGTTGAAGATGTGGGTCATTTGGATGCTCACACATGGTCAGGTGTCAGAGCTCAGAGTCTACTGGCAGCCCCAGGGTCCCCAGAAGTTTGCCACATGGTGGTGAAGGGCGCAGGAAATTTCTGTTAGCCATAGGCTTGTTTTTATAAATGTCTGTTTTGCAAGCTGAGCCAGATCTTTCAAGGTTGGTATCTGAAAGCACTCAGCTTAAGACGGGTTCAGTTCTGGGCTGGCTTCTGTTCTTTGGCCTTGAGCATGATGTTTTGTCTCAACCTGGAGAAGCACATCCTTCTCATTTAAAAGGGGTGGGTGGGGCTGGTTATCCATCTTTAGAATTTTGTCCTGAGGATATATATATATATATATATATATATATATATATATATATATATAGTGGGACCTGCTAGTGCTACCCAGAAGTCAGAAAGTCTCAGTCTGGAGTGGAGTGGTGTCCAGGGCCCTGTGCGCAGTGCCAGGCTTCGGTGCTTCAGGTTTTCTCTCTGCTGTGCCTTGCTAAAGTAGGTTGCCATTTCCCAGCCAAAAGGAATGTATCTCCCCGTGCTTATTTCAGGATGTAGCCTTGGTTATTTATAGCCTGCGGCCTGAGAGGCACATCTCAGCAGCGAGGCATCCCAGATGCTCCGATGAGTGGCCTGCCTCCCTCTCGAGCAGTCTCGTGTAAGCCCTGCAGTCTCCCCACTCCCCGCTGACTCCCTATGACATGCCTGTGCTTTCATGGCCCTTAGCCTTCCACAAGGCCGGGAGGCAGGGAGAAGCAGTCCGGGTGCTGGAGCAGCTCACGCACAATGCTGTGGTGGAAAGCAGGTTTAGCGACGCTGCCTATTATTACTGGATGCTGTCCATGCAGTGCCTCGACATGGCTCAAGGTGAGTGAGTGACAGCCGGCTGGCCTCTTCCTTGGCCCCTCTTTGGCATCAGATAAAATCAGAAGAGCAGGGATGTTTCATTAAAGCACTGGGCTTGTTTATTGAGTGTTTTGTCCCCGAGCCTGCCTTGCAATGGCACAATCTGGCCTGTCATCTCTTTCAAGTTTGCCTGTAAGTAGGACTTGCTGGCAGTCTGTCTTCTGGGTAGGAGGTCCCACCCTGCACTGCTAATTCAGAGCATCTCCTTCTCCTGCTACCTGGGAGCCTGGAGCTGGGCCCAAGTGAGCCCTGGCTTAAAAAAAATTTTTTTTAATTAAATGAAAAGATGAAGAGATCACTTTATAATAACTCACTCCAGAATCTCCCTCATCCCAGGCAGGAGGACAGTTTCAGACTTGCTTTCATTCATGTGACTTCCCTTGATCCCCTGGGGAGTTGTGAAGGAGGTAGCTGTACCCAAGGCTGAGTGCAGTAGTGGAAGGGCCCTGGATGCAGAGTGTGCAGGGCCACAGTGTGCCCTGAGTCACAGCTGCCAGACCTAGGTGCCAGGTGGGGTTTTTCTGTCCTGGCCATTGATGTGCACCTCAGATAAATGGCTGACAAGCCAAGGTGCAGCGTGAGCACAGAGAGCCAGGGAAGATGCCATCTGCCCACCCCACCAGGATCCTTTGGTGTGTCTGAACTGTAGGCCTCCTCCACTGCTGGATATAACAGGTGCTGACCCAGTTGACAGAGCTGGGAGAGATCTATGCTTAGGTGTTTCCTGGCCAAGAGCTCTGCCCAGCTAAGACCTAAGACCCAGCTAAGACCTACTGTCATCCAGGATGGACTACTCCTAAGCAGGACACTTGTCCATTGCTGCCCTCTTGGCCCCTCTGAGCAGCATAGGAAGAAAACATACCACTTGACACATTTTTCCCTCCTTCCCTCCTGCACTCCTCCCGCATAGTAGATCCTGCCCAGAAAGATGTGATGCTGGACAAGTTTCATCACTTCCAGCACCTGGCTGAGCTGTACCACGGCTATCAAACCATTCACCGATACACGGTAAGGTGGCAAGGAGACTGGCATGGCACCTTTGGTGTCACATGCTCAGCAAGGGCCTCAGAGAGATGGGGTATGTGATGAACTGTCCAGAAGCCCTGACCTCCTCTGGGAGGGAGGTGCTGCTCCCTCACCTGCCACAGGGCTCAGAATTACAGTACAGGACTGAGCCTTTCCAGTTTCGAGTCAGTATTTGATGCCTCTCTAGATCAGCAAAGGCTCGAGTTCTGTCTCTAGCCCTCAGTCTCCTCTATAAAACAAGAGGATTGGCCTGATCTCCAAAGACACACAATTAGTTAAGACCATTCCCTGATATTTGTTTTATTTCTGGGTTTTTGTTGTTGTTGTTGTTTATTTGTTTTGAGACAGGTTTCTTTCTGTGTAACAACCCTAGCTGTTTTAGAACTTGATTTGTAGACCCAGCTAGCCTCAAACTCACAGAGATCTGTCTGCCTCTGCCTCCCTAGTGCTAAGATTAAAGGTGTGTGCTACTACTACCCAGCCACATTCCATGATTCCTTTAATAAGGGGCCTTGTTAAATGAGGTACCATCTGCTTCATCCTGTGTCTCCACAGCCCTCCAGTCTTAACCCACACTGAACTTATCCTGTGACAACAAGCTGGGCCTCACCAGGGTCCCCTGCCTCCTATTAGCAAGTTCCTGCTCTATGTTGTAGGCTTGGTCATATGGACTGATTTCATCCTCCAGCCACACTATGAGATAAGTACCTCTGCAGATGAGGAAGGCCAGGTGCCACGCAGAGAAGAGCCATGGTGTCCTCCTGATCCATGGGGCCCATCAGTAAGTGGCAGAGCCTGGGCTTGAGTCTCTGCTGTGCTCTAAGCTTCTAGGATGTGGTTTCCCAAGCTATCTCTGGATGCCTCGTGCCCCACTGTGATGTGTGACTTGGGAAATCCCACATGTCTCTGCTTAGTCTCCATCTCTATGGAATGGAGATGGTAGCTGGGGTATCTCAGAGGGCCCAGTGCATTCACTTAGGAAATGTGACTCTGGTCCCCTTTATACCTCAGGTAGAGGTTTCAGAGCAGCGTCTATAGGAGACCACTCACCTCAGTCCTGTGTCAGAGGCCCTGCTTTCCCGCTCCTTGTCTGTGTTCTCTCTGCACTATCCAAGTCTCTGGGAAAATTAGGTCCCATTTGGCCTACCCTTTGCCCTGGGAACATCTTTTTGCCAGCATCATCTATAGGCTCATGCAGACCCGTCTTTCTTTTAGGCCCCTTGTCTCAAACAGCTGAGAAGCTATGAAGATGGGCGCTGGTGTTGGAGGCAGTCCAGCCTAGGCTGGGTGTGCTGAGCTGCCTCGGGTGCCTAGCCCTGGCCTCCTGATTCCCAGTTCTCGGACTTCTCCTTGCTCACTGTGTCTGTGCAGGGGTCTCCTCACCTAACAGAGCTGAGCTCTGTTCCTGATGCACATGATACTGAGCTAGGGGCTACCCATGGGCCCCAGGCTGGCATCCAGGCCAAAGCCGCTTTCTTGGCCTATTCCCTCAACCAGTGTCTGTGTGTTACAGTCCCTGTGATGAGGCCTGGGACACAGTGATAAGCAAGACATAGTCCCTGCCATAAGGAATCCACCCCCCATAGTAAGCAGGCAGCCCCTCCTGGGAAAAGCTTTGAGGTGGCTTCTTTGAGAGGAGGTGATCCCTCCACCAAAGAGGGGCACAAGTGAAGAAGGGGAGGGGACAGGATTTATGGCAGGCAGACTGTGGTCTGGCAAAGGCCTGGTGGCCAGCACAGTAGAGGAGTTGGCATTGGGACCAAGTGGGAGCCGTTCCTAAGAAGGCAGAGAGGAGCCGGGCGTGGTGGCGCACGCCTTTAATCCCAGCACTCGGGAGGCAGAGGCAGGCGGATTTCTGAGTTCGAGGCCAGCTTGGTCTACAAAGTGAGTTCCAGGACAGCCAGGGCTATACAGAGAAACCCTGTCTCAAAAAAACCAAAGAAAAAAACCCAAAAAAAAAAAAAAAGAAGGCAGAGAGGGACACAGATTCTTCCTGCGGGTCATGGCTTCTTCCTAGAGACGCACTGGTGATCCGGACTATTGCTTACCTAGTCCTGGACTCTTCCAGCTCACACCCAGGAGAGCATGAGTCTTCGGTTTCTCTCAATTCCTAGAGCCAACAGAAACTGTAGAAATGTAAATGGGTAAACCAGCACTGTAGCACACACAGGAATCCCAGCAATCAGGAGGTGGAGGCAGGAGGGTCATCTTAGCTACCTAAGGAGATTCAGGCCAACCTAAGCTAAAGACCTTTTCTCAAAAACAAAAAGGGGAAAGGAGAAAAACAAAGAAGCAAATGTAATTATGAAAGAAATGTAATTAGGAATGCAGGAGAAGTCACTGGACTGTGAACCAAAGTATAAAGTCACTTCTCTTAGCTTTGGGCCTCACACTGGCCTGTGCTGGTGGCTGTTACGGAGGACCTGACTAAACCTTTAGGGAGAGCTTCCAGTGGGCGGGGAGCTGGCCAGCCTGTGAACATCTAAGTATGGTTTGCACTTGTAGCTGGATTGCAGTGTCAGACTCCCTCAAAGCAGGTCTTTACCATGCACAGGCCTTCCCTGATCCGGTAGGCTGTACTGCAGGCAGCCCCCCAGTATAGGTCTGTTCATGGCCAGAGGTCATGGAGACCTGTTAGAAACTTGGGCCAGCCTGGGCATTGTGTGCCTTTGGTGGCACATTTTGCTTCGGTAGCTGTTGAAGAATAAAGAAGAGCCTTGCTGTGTCCTGCAGGAAGGAGTTAAGCTCCCCACTAGGTCATGTCCTCATTCCCATGAAGGCCTTGATCTCAGGAAGTAGAGCGTCCCCAGGGACACCGGAACTGAGAGAAGCACATTCTTCAGGGTTTGAGGGGTCAGCTCTGGGTTCAAATCTCCACTCTGCCCTATTCTTCGGGTAACATGGGCTGTCCTTTATCAGGACATCACATTCCTCTCTGGTACAGTGTGACTGAAATTAATTGCCCACAAGCCTGTGTTAGAAGCTAGTGAGGCCAGCTGTGATGGCCGGCACACAGTAGATGGTCAGTGTGCCCACTCCTTCCAGTGGGGATTGTTATACCTGTTCTTTTGCTGCAGGAGGAGCCATTCAGCTTTGACCTCCCTGAAACTCTCTTCAACATCTCCAAGTTCTTGCTGCACAGCCTGACCAAGGCCACTCCCTTGGGCATCTCCAAAGTGTATCCTCCCCCACCCTCCCTCCCTGCCCGCTGTCTAATGGCCCCAGTGCTCCACAGAGCACTTTACTGGCAGAAGCTCCTCTCTCAGCAGCCACTGGGGAGTGGGGAGAGGCTCAGCTGGGCAGCTGAGCAGCCAGTGCCAAGGGGAGCTTGGCTTTCAGGGTTGTCTAGCTGTGCCTGGCCTGCAGTCCTGACTAGCACCTGTCCCAGGCCTCCCAGAACCCACAAAGGAGGGTGGGACTGAGACCAGGAAGCCCTCTGGATCTGGGACTATGTCAGTCAAGGTAACAAAGCTGTCATCTAGTAGGGGTGACAAGAGGCAAGACTGTTTCAGAGATATGTACCCTGTGCCCAAAAGCAAGATGGAGGTAAGGCTGGGTCTAGTCAGGGACAGCAGGGAAGACTGTAGATAGGGTGGGTGGTATAGCAAAGCCCCATAAGGTGGGTGTGGACAAGCCCAGCTCCTGTGTGGAGTACTTCAAGTCCTGTGAATCTACTTCTCTGCCAGTGAGAGCCACAGGGGAAGTAGTCCAGCATTTCACAGGCCTGAAAGTAGCTTCATGTCCCTGCTTCACCCAGCTGGCCGGCTGCTTCCTGTAGGAGCCCGCCCCAGAAAAGCACCCCCAGCTCACCATTAAGAACTCATTTCCTAGATGGTCCATTATTTACTCTTCATGGGAAGCACCCCAAACGAGAGCCCTCACTGTGATAAAGCCTTTCACTAGCAGGCCAGGCTCACCAAAGGAGCCTCCATAGCCATCCCTGCCACTTGGGTACCCGAGTCTAACTTGCCCCAGAAGTTCTGTGGATTTACAGGTTGGTTAACTTGGGTTCTGAGCCTCACCTGGTGCTGTCCAATAGAAACACAGAAGTGACTACTGGCACAAGATGCTTTCTAGCCCAGGGGTGGGTAGTGCTGGCTCCGGGTCATACCTCTTTTGTCCTTGACCTTGCCAATGGCAGGAATACACTCTTCACACTGGCTAAGCAGAGCAAGGCTCTGGGTGCTTACAAGCTGGCCCGGCATGCCTATGACAAGCTACGGGGGCTACAGATCCCTGCCAGGATCCAGAAGTCCATTGAGCTGGGCACCCTGACCATCCGCTCCAAGCCCTTCCATGACAGTGAGGTAAGGGTGTGCCTTTGAACCTAGTCTGGTTCTGTTGGAAGATGGCTGCTGTGCCCTTGGCTCCCCTGCCAGGGCACTGGGGTAGACTGGGTTCAGATCCCAGGTCTATCACTTTCTAGCTGTGCCTTAGGCTTTCAGTGCCTCAGTTTCCTGCTCTGTCAGGGTATGTATAAACCCTTCCCCACTTGTGCAGCATAAATGATGTACCTGACACAGTGCCTAGACCCTGGCGAGTGGCAGGAGTGGACAGTGGATACAGTTGTTCCTGTGAAGATAGAGTCTGCCTAAGGCCTGGTTGGAGCAGGTGTCTGGGCTAGTGAACCTCAGGTGTAGTCTTAGTTGGCTAGCTTCCCCACAGCATGCCGTCTTTGGCCCTGGGAGGAGGTGGAGGTGTGCACACTTCTGGTTCAGCCTGGGCAGATGTGACCTTGCTCTATAGGAGCTGGTACCCTTGTGCTACCGCTGTTCTACCAACAACCCGCTGCTGAACAACCTTGGCAATGTCTGCATCAACTGCCGCCAGCCCTTCATCTTCTCCGCCTCTTCCTATGGTGAGCTCTCCACTGCTTTACAGACACATGGCATTGTGCAGAAGGTGATGCCACCATGCCTCAGATGCAGAATTGCTGTCAGAATCCACAGAGGCAAGGCCCAGCATATCCCCAGCCAGAAGCCCCACTCTCAGCTGGGGTCTGAGATGCTGAGGGGGCAGTCCTGGCTCACCTCTTTTAAAACAGTCATTGTGGGGAGGGGCTGCTAGAGACCTGGCCCTCCCACATGCACTGTGTACCTTGCCTGCATAGGGGCTGCTTGGGAAAGGGGACATGCTCTGGCTGTTCTACCTGCTCACACACTGCCTGGTGTCAGTGACAGCCCCAAAGCTCTCCTGAAGCCAACCCCCAGCCCCTCCCTGTCCCCACAGAGGTGCTGCACCTGGTGGAGTTCTACCTGGAAGAAGGGATCACTGACGAAGAAGCAGTTGCCCTCATCGATCTGGAGGCACCAAGACACAAGAGGGAGGGCAAGTGGCGAGAGACCGAAAGCAACAGTATCCTGTGCTCTTGGCTCTGGCCAGGCAGGAGTAGGGAGGCGGGGAGGGGACGCACCATGGACTATGGCAGCAGGCAGGGACAAAAGGATCAGATCAAGAAAGGCTGGGGAGGTCGCCACACAGTGAGGACCAACAATAGAGGTGGGCAGAGTGGCCAGGGCCTGCAGGCACAAGGAGAGTGGCCCCTTCATCTTCCTGCAAGGACTCTCTGCCCTGCTCCTCAAGGCACTACTGCCTCTACCCACAGCTAAGCGGAGCTGTAGGATGTTTATTTGGGGGATCCTTGGGTTTCTGCTCAGGTAGCTTTTTCATGCAGTGGCAGCAATCAGTACTCGGGCTGAGAGAATCGAGTGTGAAGCTCCCAGGTGCCCATCCCACTGTCCTGGAGGCCTCTGCATCCCCTTGGTTCTGCTTTCCTTGGGTAGTTCATCCCCCCTCCATAGCAGTTACAGAGATGGACACCAGTAATAGGGCTGAGGCTCTAGGACAGGTGGTAGGTATTTCAACGCCCGTCCTCGATGGGCAGTTGGCCACACCCATCTAATCCCTATGTGAGGTGAGGCCCTCCTGCCTGTGCTTCAGCTAGCTCCAACACTGGGCAGAGAGAAGGCTCATAGGATGGGGTCCTCCCTATGTGAGGTGAGGCCCTCCTGCCTGTGCTTCAGCCAGCTCCAACACTGGGCAGAGAGAAGGCTCATGGGATGGGGTCCTGTGATGGTTCGTTCTTACCTTCCCTCCATGGCTAACTGCTGAGTTCCTCAAGTGGCAGCTCTAGGGGCCTATGGTCTCCACCCACTCAGGACTCCTGGATGGACACTTCCCGTGAGCCATGGTGTGACTAGAGGATAGGACCCCTTTTCTCTTCCCCTGTTCCATCTGGAGGTCTCTCCCAGCCACTGAACCACTCCCCCCAAGTCTGTGAGAGGCAACACCTAGCTGAGCTCCTGGGAGTCACTGTGTGGGCTGGAGGGTTATTGTACCTGTACCTTACTGGGCTTCAGGCTACACCCTTGACCAGACTCCTCCAGATTCCCAGATGTTGAAGCTGGACGAGACCATGGACTCCATAGGAGAAGATGACCCATTTACAGCCAAGCTGAGCTTTGAGGTGAGACTGCCTCGTGCTGAGAGGTCTGGTGGGTGCAACCAGGGCTTTCCCCAGGCACACAGGGATCCACCCTCAGACACGGCAGTGAGAAAGAGAACGAGATAGCTTTCTCTAATGACTGTGTGGTTCTGAGACCACTCCAGTGCTGGCAGAGAGCATGTCACTGTTAGGGATGGCTGGAGTTAAGTGGTGGTAGTGTCCCTTTGGCCACCAAGGATCCTGGGATCAGGCCAAGGGCATAACACCCATGTACTCCCCACCCCTCACAGCAAGGTAGCTCTGAGTTTGTGCCTGTGGTGGTGAACCGGTCAGTACTACGCTCCATGAGCCGAAGGGATGTTCTCATCAAGCGCTGGCCCCCGCCGCTGCATTGGCAGTATTTCCGCTCGCTGTTGCCTGATGCCTCCATCACCATGTGCCCTTCCTGCTTTCAGGTACCCGGCCTACAGCTCCTCCATTCAGGTCGCCTCTCCTGCCCCTCCGTTCTCCCAATCTCCCTTGGGAAGCTGGGCGTATAGGGGGAATTGTGAGCTGTCCACAGCCTGCCCTCTCACTTGCATCTGCCCAGCTGGTTCCTGCTCTACACTCCCCTGAGTGAGGGATGCTGTACCTGTGAACCTCATTCAGATAAAGAGCCCTCCAGGCCTCAGGTCTACGGTTGCTGCTGCAACTCAGTCCTTAGCTGCTTCCCCTCAGGGCGGGATGTCCCAGCCCAGGCTCAGGGCTTGTGTCATGGGCTGTCTCTCCTCAGATGTTTCATTCAGAGGACTACGAGCTGCTTGTGCTCCAGCATGCCTGCTGCCCTTATTGCCGAAGGCGCATCGACGACACTGGCCCGTGAGCAGTGACAGACAGCCTCTGGGACCACCTGCTCCCATGGTCTCCTTGCTGTCCCCAGACTGCTGAGAGAAAGAATTAAACCCTCAGAACACGTCTCCTGCCCAGATAAAGTTTGTGTGTTGGGAGGGGCCTTGCCTTGTGTAACCACAGATTTCCTATTTATGGCATTTCATTCCTTGTAAATAGCACCAGGAGACAGGGAAGAGAACACACATATATTTTCTAAGAAAAAAAATCTGTTACTTTTAGAAGGGCTCATGTGTTCATAGCAGCCTGCTGGAGTCCGTAGATCCGTCAGACCGTTACCGTGCACACGTTGCCAACAGATTGCCTCAATAACGACAAATAAAAGGGCTACTCGTTTTCATCAGTGTCTGCGTTTTAGCAAATCCTCATATTGTCTGCAACTTAATTTCCTTATGCAAAAGTGCACCTGTTTCTAATTTGATCCGAAAGGAACATTGCTTTTGTGTGCTCTTAAAATGTAATCTAATCAAACGGCACCATGGGAAGGGGCAGGGACAGGGATGTTTTTGTTGTTGTTTATTTATTTTGGTTTAATGAGGATCCATCTTGACAGTCTTGTCCTTGGAGCCCCAGGAGTGTTCCCACTGGGTGCTCGGCCTTGTGGCCTGTTTCCTTTTCTCCAGGGCACGAAGCATGGGGGCTCCAGTTGGGATCCACAGAAGGCTGTGGGTCTCAGGCAGGATCTGGAAGGAGAACTCATACGCACCGGGAAACTGTTCCGCCATAGCCCCTGTGTTGGTTATGGCTGGGACAGCAGCGGGTGCTGGGGCCCATGGGTTTCCAGCCATGAGGAGGGCACCTAGACTCGTAATCCCTTGAGTCCTCATGCATGCCACCTGCCCAGGGACAGACAGCACACAGCACCCCTCCCCCACTCTCTTTAACAGGCAGAAGCATGGAGATAGAGCCATGCTAAAGATGCCCATGTAAGGCTGGTGGTGCCATGCCCACTGCTGGGATGCAGAGATGGGGGTAGAGTGAGTGGCAGAGGCCAGGCCAGGTCCAGGCCCTTCCAGGCTTCCTCTGCCGCTGTGGAGATGGAGGGAGCCAGGCAAGGTCCAGGCCCTCCCCACCCCCTCTGCCTCTGTGGAGATGAAGGGGGAATGAAGGAGGGAGCCAGACAGTTGTGCCAACACAACTCCTCCGTCGAGTGTCTAATTGCTTATGATCATGCATGCTCTCTCTCCCACTAAACATTTATTAATGTGTTAGGATTTCCATTAGCGCGTGCCTTGAACTGAAATCATTTGCATATGGCTGGGAAAAAGTGGGGCGAGGGTGGAAACAGTGCCAGCTCCCCAACAGGCGTCAATCACAGTGACAGATCAGATGGTCTCTGGCTGGAGGCAGGGGGGCTGTCTGAGATGCCGGCGTGCATCCTCTCAGCACATATCACAGAAATTCAGGTGACTCCTGCTGGGAGCCAAGACCCTGAGGCTCAGCCTGGCCACAGCTCCAATATCTGCTGGATATCATCATGTCTGGGCTGAGCAGCCTCTAGAGGTCCCCTTTTACAGATAGTAAAACTGAGGCTCAGTGACTGCACTGGTGAACATACATGCTGAGCCAAAGTTGGACCCACCCACACCCATTTGCAGACCGCCGCGTGCCATGTTCTGCTCTCTTCCCTACCTGGACTCAGCCCAGCGCACTCGGCACACAAGGCCCTTCTTCAGCTTGAATAGAGCGTCTTCAGCTATAGCCAGCATCACCTATGAATGGAGCTCAGTGACCCTGACTGGAGGAAGTCAGGACAGGGATTTTTCTGGAGTTTTGGCAGGAAGAGGCCTAGACCAGGGTCAGGTGACTAATGGAGCACACAGCTTGGTAAGACTAGTCAGGGCCTGTGTCCTGAGGTTACATGTCATATCCACAGTAAGAAAGTAGAGATGGGAGATGACTGGCTGGGTCACAACCAGTGAGTGGAATGTCCTTGTGCGTCTTTGTTTCCTAACCTTCCCCTCTGTAACTGCTAAAGCTAGGAGACTACACACACACACACACACACACACACACACACACACACACACACCATGTTATGCCTTTTCTCTGGCCTGGGGTTTCCATAGCTGAGGTGATAGGATATTGAAGCACCACCAGGCAAGGCTGTAACCCATCTGCTCCCCTATTCCTTCACCAGACTTCAAGCACCTACCTAGAGCACAGGTGCAGTTTTGTACCCTCTCTGTCTGGGACCCACAGTCCGGCCAGCCAGACTCATAGGCCTACCCACAAGGCCCTGGGGCTACCTGTGAGGTCTGCAGGTGCCCTCCTGGCCACCTAGGCTCCTGTGAGATTTAGACTTCCATAGATTCTTCCTGAAAGACTACTGAGGCCAGGAGCCCCCAAGCCTCAGGGTTAGCGCTCCTCAGCCCTGCCTCTTTGCTAGCTCCATTTCCACATCGAAGGCAGGGCTGAGCAGGGCAGGTGCGTCGAGGAGCTCACTGCTGCTTCTCTCTCGTTCATTTACTGCCCTGAGACGCCACAGCACCTACTATAATAAGAGTATGTTATGTGTAGCAAACATTAGGCCTGTAAGGAAGGAAAGGAGTGACGTCCCTTGACGTCCTCAGCAAGGCTGTGGTGACACAAGCAGAGGGCTAAGCCACAGGTGTGTGTGGGGGGGGTGTCTGCTGACCCAGCAACACTCTTTCCTTCTGAGGCTTAAGAGCTATTAGCGTAGGTGACTCGGTCCCTAATCCTCCATTCAGTGCCCTGCGACTACACCTGCTTCTGAAGGGCCAACATGGTGCAGCTAGCCCCAGAGACAGCCTCTCAGGGCCCCAGCATCCAAGCGTCTCACAGTTCTTCACTGAGCCCACTCCTGGGCAGCACTGGTCTTTTCCATGCCCCTGACTTGAAGAGAACGCAAACTGCAGGTCAGCTAGACTCTGCAAACTTCACCCGTGCTGGAGGTTCCTAGCCCGCAGGGACAGTGTGTCTTCAATACCTGCTGCTATGGATCAAGAGCTGAACACACAGAGAAACAGGCTCAGCTGACCAGCATTCCGGAACCACAAATGAGTGTGGATGATCAGGAGGGCAACAAAGTGGTCTGGGTGGTGTCAACATAGTCTGTAAACAGTGCACACAGCGGGGCTGGGCCCTGATGTGGAGCGCGGTGGGGTTGACTCTCCTTGGAGACCTGAAGGGAGAAGCAGGGGGAGCGAGGTGATGAGGTTTATCAGCCTGCAGAGGCAGGGGGTCAGGAAGGGGTGCCAGTGTACTAGCCCAGGTCCTCTGTGGGACATCAAGCCATGCCAAGGAGCCATGGCACCTCGATTGTACTGGCAGGGACAGGTTGTGACACTCCAGATCCCCCAGACCCAGCAAACAGAGGCCCAGAGAGGGAAGTGGAGTTTTCCAGGGTATCGGGGTGACTCAGAAACACAGGCTAGAGTCTGTCTTGGGTGCTCACTGAACCATCTGAGTCCATGTGGCTCAGTCCCCAGGCCCTGTTCTCTAGTGACTGTTGCTTTGATGAGACAGACAGGCAGCCCTCTCCTGAGAACTATGTTTTGATGGGGGACTCTGAGTGGGGGTGGGGGTGGGGCGGCAATAGAATTCTGTAGACTGTGGTTATAACCCTGGCTGTTGCTAGCTGGTTCTGTGACCTTGGTGACCCACTTCAGACTCTAGGCCTCAGCCTCTATTAGTGCAGATACACAGCACCAATCAGCCGATGACTTCTAACAATAAATACTCTTAACTCACGCAGATCTTGTCTCACTGAGCCAACACCCTGTACAGAGACTCCAGTGTCCCCTCGGCTCAGTGACAGCTTTCGACCTGTGAGACTGCCTCTGTTACCCAAGTGAGAGAGGGCCAGTGCCCCCAGAGGTGACGTTGCTTGCCCATTCTCTCACTGGGTCAGCCAGTGTTTACCTGCTGTATACCCAGTCCACCCCGTAGGCTCGCATCCCAGCCTAGGAGATGGGCAGTGTCCCCAGAGACCACAATGAAGCTTCCCAGCTGTCTCAAGCGCAAGCTGGCTGCAGAGGCTGCTGAGGCACTGCTGAGCTGGGGACAGGGCAGGGTAGATCTGGGGGTGACCACCAGGGTCATGTCAGAATCAGAACCTCCACCTTGACCTCATTAACGATGGTCTTAATCACCAAGCCAAGCTCCTTAAACTGCTAGCAGCCAACTCCCAGGCCCTGACACACATACCTGCCCTGTGTTCCTGTTCTCAATCAGTATACCTGCATGGAAGGAAGGGAGTTGCTTTTCTAAGCAAACATCTAGGAATCCCACGTGCAGTGTGAGGAGTCTAAGCAAGGGAATGCTTAAGGGCCTCAAGGCTCAGAGGGATACTTCCCTGGTCAGCCTTGTGCCTAGGCTCCAGGGTCTTTGTCCTGCCTGGATACCTATGTGGCAAGGGGCATAGCATTTTCCCCTGCCATCAGCTATTAGCTCAACCTTTCCTTCTCGGAAAGGCTGCACAGTGTAACTACACAGTGGGGACTTCTCTTTTGTCCCCTGTCTCCCCCTGTAACTGATACTCAAGCATCTTTCTCACAGGGTGCTGGCTTCTTGCATCCAGTGCTCTCTTGTCTCCCTCGGGCCCCCAGAATCAAATCCTTCCCCTGGGCCTCAGTGGATATTCCACACACTTATCAGCCTGACAGTCATCCTGGAGCATCCTACACAGGGGCCACCACAGCTGCATGTCAGAGATGCTGGCCTCACATCCTCAGACACTAGGCCTAGTGCCAGTCTTCCTCAGATTGGCATCCCCAGCAGGCCAATAGGATCATCTCTCAGCCTACAGAGTTCTGAAGCCTCAGAGTCCCAGGTCCCTGGTCATCTTCTCTGCCCCTGAGATTTACGAAGCTGTATGCCTTCTAGGTAAGGCAGAGCTGCTTATGCCCCTCCTTGTGGCCTCCAGGCCCCACATGCTCACCTGAATAACCTGGCAGCCTGTTCCCTCATGCAGGGACCACGTCCTGCCACACCCAGCAGGCCATCCCGTCTCTATAGCCCATGGTCATCCTTCCCTGGACTGGAATGTGTCTCCTCCTCTGACTGTGTCTTGCTCAAGCTAGAAGCACTCCGAGCGAGCAGGGCTGTGGGCGCCTCCTTCATCTCCCCGGTGGTTGGCTCATGAATGTTTAATGTACATGTGAGTGAACAAATTCCAATTGAACACAACAAATAGTTATCGAGCTGCTGAGCCGGGGGCAGGGGGGGGGTGAAGCTGGAGACGATGGACGGAGCTGATGGCATACAAAGCTCAGATCTGTCAAAGTGAGCCATTGTCAGGGCTTGGGGACTGGATAAGTCAGGGGGTCTCCTGGGAAGAGATGGGATAGGTGAGTTCAGGAGGAGACATTGTCAACTGGAGCCATGTGGAGAAGTGAATTTAGGGCCCAGAGGTTCCAGTCGCAGCCTGAGGCCATCAGACAGACATGGGAAGGGAATTCCCAGAGGACTCTGGGACAGACAAGATGAGACACCCTTTCCTTTCTTTACCTAAGGGCCTCCACCCGATGTCACCTTGGCCCCTCTGCAAGCCAATTAGGCCCCGGTGGCAGCAGTGGGATTAGCATTAGGATGATATCTCCCGGATGCTGAATCAGCCTCTGGCTTAGGGAGAGAAGGTCACTTTATAAGGGTCTGGGGGGGGTCAGTACCTGGAGTTGCGCTGTGGGAGTCGTCGGTGGCTGAGCTCGCCAAGCAGCCTTGGTCTCTATCTACGAAGAGCCCGTGGGGCAGCCTCGAGGGCCACAGCCATGAACGGCACAGAGGGCCCCAATTTTTATGTGCCCTTCTCCAACGTCACAGGCGTGGTGCGGAGCCCCTTCGAACAGCCGCAGTACTACCTGGCAGAGCCATGGCAGTTCTCCATGCTGGCAGCTTACATGTTCCTGCTCATCGTGCTGGGTTTCCCCATCAACTTCCTCACGCTCTACGTCACCGTACAGCACAAGAAGCTGCGCACACCCCTCAACTATATCCTGCTCAACTTGGCCGTGGCTGACCTCTTCATGGTCTTCGGAGGATTCACCACCACCCTCTATACATCACTCCATGGCTACTTCGTCTTTGGGCCCACAGGCTGCAACCTCGAGGGCTTCTTTGCCACACTTGGAGGTATGAACAGAGAGACTGGGGAGTGTGGGGGAGGGGGCGTGTAGCATGGGAGCCAAGGAGGCACGAAAGGGCCGGGGAGGGTCTGCAGCGTGGGAGCGGCAGCTCACTGAGTCTCTTTAATCGGTATCATCTAAAGGCCCAGCTTATTCATTGGCAAACACTGTGACCCTGAGCTAGGCTGTTGTTGAAAGCAGGCACAGAACGTTCATCTATCTCATTTTGAGCAATGCAAGAAATATGGGTTCAGAGAGGCCAAGGACTCACCTGGGAGTCACAGTATGTGTGGGTGTCCTCTGAGGCAGCTGAGCTGGGGCAGACACAGACTGAGCGCCAGGAGTGAGCTAGAAAAGACATAGGTTTAGGTCCTTCAGGACTGTTCCTGGTCCAGGTAAGAACTGGCTCAGTGAACTGCATATTTAACTGCCTGGCCAGCCCTGTCAGCTTCCACCAGAGTGCATGATCCACACACCCGGAATCTCAAAGGATTCATTCCTTTCTTTTCTTTTTCTATCTTTGGAGTGGAGCACAGTCTCACATAGTCCAGTCCAGACTGTCCTTAAATTCTGCAGCTGAGGATGTACTTGAACTCTTGATCCTCCTGCCCTAGCCTCTCAAGTGCCGTGATCACAGGCATGGGCCACTATGCTATGCCAGGTGTTTCCAAACATTTTCTCTCGCTCAACTGGAAAATCAACGAGGCTCTCTCAAGAAGTGACGGAGCCTGTTTAGCTGAGAACACTGAGGCATGGAGCAGGCAAAAATCACACCTAGAGACAGGGGAGGGCCAGGACCAGAGCCAGGGTCTCTGGGCTGAATCAGCCTCTGGCTTAGGGAGAGAAGGTCACTTTATAAGGGTCTCAGAGAATGGAGAATGGAAACATCCCAGAGATGTTTCCAGTGGATGCAGGAGGAAAAAGAAGTGGGTGCAGCAAAGCCCAACGCCAGGGTGACGGGTGGGTCAAGTTGCTTATCTCCCCGTGTCCAGGGTACTGCCTTGGTAGCACTGCTGGGCATCTCTGTTACCTTCTGAGGTCACACACCCCCAGGTTCTGGACAGAAGCTGGGGTACCATGCCGGTGAGCTTGTCTCTGTGGGGTCAGGCCCAGGCCACCCCTGCCATCCAGGATTCTTGTTGGTAGTACTCTTGTTATTCAGAAGTTTAATAACATACTGGGCTTCTGAGGGCGACATATGGACTAATGTCTGGAGCCTGCTCTTTACCCATCTTCTTCCCCTGCTAAAACACTAGCCAGGGTGTGGCTCTAAGCCACAGCTCCAGTCACTCTGAGGCAGTCTCTCATGAGCCTAAAGCTCTAACCAAACAGAAGAGCTTCCGTTTTGTTCCCTTGCTCACTTCCACTGGTACACGGCTTCGTCACCCCATCCCTTTCCCCTCACCAGCCCAAACTCACTGCAGTCTCTAAGGTTTGGCTCAAGCCTCAAACCAGAAGCTTGCATCCCAGCCTGTCCTCTCTGCGGGTGGTTGTTCTCTCTGGGGTGAGGTCAGAGCTGGAGGACTGACGGCTTCTAACTGCCTTACAGGTGAAATTGCCCTGTGGTCCCTGGTGGTCCTGGCCATTGAGCGCTACGTGGTGGTCTGCAAACCTATGAGCAACTTCCGCTTCGGGGAGAATCATGCCATCATGGGTGTGGTCTTCACCTGGATCATGGCGTTGGCCTGTGCTGCTCCCCCACTCGTTGGCTGGTCCAGGTAATGGCACTGAGTATTGGGTCTGGCAAGGTCTTTGTGGGATTCCCACTGAGGACATAGAGCCCTCGGATTGGTTCCAGGCATAATGTAATGTGGTCTTGCCCCCCCAAAACCATCCTGGTGACTTTCCCGGGCTAAGGTCTAAGGCAGGGGAGAAGAGAGAGACTGTAATGGCCCAATCAGTCTTATTCCATGTCTGAGACCCATAACGAGGAGAACCCTGGACATCCCAACCCTTCACCTTGGCCGAGTCCCTAATCCTCAGCTAAGCCAAGGCCAAACCACAATCCTCTTTGGTTGAGTTCTGGGCATGGGCAGTTCTCTCTCTCTCTCTCTCTCTCTCTCTCTCTCTCTCTCTCTCTCTCTCTCACCTTGCTTGGACCTTAGCCCTTGGAAAGGCTGAACCTTCCCAACATGCATGGTGACATTGTAGCCCCAGGACCTGGGTCCCATCCATCCTCTAGGCCACCATATCTAAATGAGACAAGAGAGAGTAGGGAGAGTGGTTTGGACACCTGGACAGGCTATGAGGTACACAGAGCCTCAGAGAATCTCCATTCTCTGCCCTCATGTCCTCGCCACCCCAGGAGCCCACCCAGTGGCCCTCACTGAGTCAGAGCCCCTCACTCTTCACTGGCCTCTTCCCTCGGCTTCACCCACCTGACTTGGCAGGCCTCTACAGACACACTCAGTGGACACTTGGGTTTCTGAGTGTGGCCCAATGTCACCGTCCTCAGATATTATCACAACATTCTTGTTTCTAGAAGCTGCACACGGCTCTGATGCCAGCAGCGAGCCCACCCTTATTGTAGAGAGCATTGCCGTTACTAAGAGACCCTCGTGCACAAACTGCAGCATTCCCAGGGAAGGCCTCAGCTCCCCTCTCCAGCACTCTCTGCCTACTCACTTAACCACCAAAGGCAGGGCAGCAGGCTGGTGGAGGAGAGCTGTGTGGTCAAGTGGCAGGGAGCTTAAGAATCGTCCAAGGGTGGACACCAGTAAGTCTCACAAGCTGATGGGGCCAGCAGGTAATAGCTGTGCACGCTTACATCCGGCTGGGCATGTGTTCTCTTCCTGGTTTTTTTTTTTTTTTTTTTTTTTTTTTTGGTTTTTCGAGACAGGGTTTCTCTGTGTAGCCCTGGCTGTCCTGGAACTCACTTTGTAGACCAGGCTGGCCTCGAACTCAGAAATCCGCCTGCCTCTGCCTCCCAAGTGCTGGGATTAAAGGCATGCACCACCATGCCCAGCTTGTTTTTTTTTGTTTTTTTTTTTTTTTGAGACAGGGTTTCTCTGTATAGCCCTGACTGTCCTGGAACTCACTCTGTAGACCAGGCTGCCCTCAAACTCAGAGATCTGCCTGCCTCTGCTTCCCGAGTGCTGGGATTAAAGGCGTGCGCCACCACGCCCGGCCTTCTCTTCCTGTTTTATCATCCCTTGCACTGACCATCAGGTACATCCCTGAGGGCATGCAGTGCTCGTGCGGGATTGACTACTACACACTCAAGCCTGAGGTCAACAACGAATCCTTCGTCATCTACATGTTCGTGGTCCACTTCACCATCCCTATGATCGTCATATTCTTCTGCTATGGGCAGCTGGTCTTCACAGTCAAGGAGGTATAAGCAGGGGCCGCCCCAGCCCCATGCTGGGTGGGCAGAGCTGGGTGCCAGGGTTTGTACGGATGCCATGGGCTAGACACAGGTCTGTGTCCCTGCAGGCAGCTGCCCAGCAGCAGGAGTCGGCCACCACTCAGAAGGCAGAGAAGGAAGTCACCCGCATGGTTATCATCATGGTCATCTTCTTCCTGATCTGCTGGCTTCCCTACGCCAGTGTGGCCTTCTACATCTTTACCCACCAGGGCTCCAACTTCGGCCCCATCTTTATGACCCTGCCAGCTTTCTTTGCTAAGAGCTCTTCCATCTATAACCCGGTCATCTACATCATGTTGAACAAGCAGGTGACTGGGCTGAGGCAGGGCATATGGAGAGGGAGGGAGAGAATGCGAAGGGAAGGATGGGGTGGTGGTGGGGGACATTGCACTCAGACTGCTGGCAGCCCATGAGCTCTCAGGCTGGTGAACCCCCAACCTCTTGGAGTAAGTCTTCTGGGTGACCTGCCGTCCACTGCTGTGAGATATAGCCGACCAAGTGGTTCTGGAAGTCTGCTTTAGAAGTAGGCTAGAAGTCAGGTGCAATAGCGCATGTTTGTAATCTTAATTCTGAGGCAGGAGGATCTTGAGTTCCAGGTAAGTCTGGGCTAAATAGTGGATGTGTGACCCCCCTCTCCCCAAAGCAGGCTGTGGTAGTACACTGCTATATCTCATCATTCAGGAGACTGAAGTAGGTTGATTAGAAATTCAAAGCTATCTTTGGCCATACAGTGATTTGGGAGCCAACCTGGGCTATATGAGAATCTGTCTCAAGAAGCAGCCAGAAAATATCAAGTAGTTCCAAGGCTGGGAGTAGAATGGTCTCACTGTAAAGCTGAAGAAGTTGCTAGAAATGCTACTTCTAGGAAGTCAGCGATTACGCCACTGTCAAAAGCCACAGTTTCTCTGCAGAAAAGGATGTGGTCTCTGGACCTAGACTCTGGGTTCCAGTTCTAGTTCTGTCCCATTTAGGCTGTGTGACCTTGGGTGAGTCAGATTATCTCCCCATCTGGACTTCGGTTTTCCTATTTATAGGAAGGGCCAAATCATAAACTCTCAAATCAATTAAGATCACTCACAGAAGGCCTTACGCATCCACAGGACACATGGAATGTCATTTGACAATACCCCCTTGTGCTATCTGTGTACCTGGCATCTCTGGTTGAAGGGCAACATACATTTGGCAAAGTTCCCCCAGGGAGCCAGGCTTAGTGAAGGGACATGCTGGGGGTGAGGCTGAGGGTGGGCAAGTGGAAGGGCCTGTCCTGACTGGAGCCTCTTGTCTTCCAGTTCCGGAACTGCATGCTCACTACCCTCTGCTGCGGCAAGAATCCACTGGGAGATGACGACGCCTCTGCCACCGCTTCCAAGACGGAGACCAGCCAGGTGGCTCCAGCCTAAGCCTGGCCAGAGACTGTGGCTGACAGTAGGAGCCTCCTGTCCCCACACACCCCAGCCACAGCCCCCACCAGGAGCAGCACCCGTTGCAATGAGGTCATGCAGGCTCCCTCAGTGTTCTTTTCTTTGTTTTTAATGAATTCATGAAAGCAAAATGAGGCTCCCCACTCAATGGGGACAGCTTGACAAAGGACATCCATCCACCAAGACCACCCCCAACCTGGAGTCCCCAATTCCCGGGGGGCCAGCGGGATCTGTACCCCTCCCTCAGCTTGTCTCTCAGGAACATGACAAGTGTCCCAGCTTAGGGCTAAATGTCTAGGACAGAATGGAACACATAGTAGCTGATTAATAAATGCTAGCTGGATGAAGGGAGGAATGAGTGACTGACTGAGTGGATTTATGAATGACGGGATTTAATGGAAGGGAACATGGATGTCCTCAGGTGCCCAACCTGGCAGATCCAGTCATGTCTGGCCAGAATCTATAAGCAGTTTTACATACCTGCCCTGGTTTTCTCTGCCCCCCCACCCCCACCCCAGATGGGCTCTCCCAAATCCAGGGCCCTGACAGAATATGGCTGCTTCAAAGACAGAGAGATAAGGGGAGGGGGGGGGGAGGGAGAGAGGGAGGGAGGGAGACACAGAGAATGTGTGTGGTGCGTGTGTGTGTGTGTGTGTGTGTGTGTGTGTGTGTGTGTAAACACTTTGTATATAAAGAGTACAGCTGGTAGTTATGTTACAAGTAACACTGACTAATATAATTAATTAACAATCCTAATGGTCTCTGCTTGTTAGTGACTGCTTGGGAATTGGGCAGGGCCCAAGCACTCAGATAAAGTATTTCCCTCAGCCTCAGTAGGCTTTTGCAAATGACCCAGGCCTTCAGGCCTGTTCAGGGCTAGAGCTGGATTACAGAGATAAATGACAGTGACAGCAACGTGAGCTGTAGCCCTTAGGACTGAGAAAGCATTGAGAGCAGGGGTCTCAGGCAAGGCCTAGGTCCTTCCTTCAGTATGGAAACCTTGCCTCATGTCTCTCAGCCTCCTTGGCCTGTGGAGATCCAGCCCTTCCTCTTGGCTTCTGGATACATTTGTTCTTCTACACCAGCAATCAAGTGGCAACAGTTCCAGGCCAGTATGGAGTTTTAGAAGCCATGCCAATATGCTCACCTTCAGGGAGCAGCTGAGTCCTTGATGCCACCCTTGTTATGAAGAGCTCAGAAACACAGTGCAAGACCTGACCAGGCCTTATCCTTAGGATGCTCATGGATCCAGTTCCTAGCTCCCTTGTTGGATATGCTGTTTTCCTTGACCTTTGGTCTTTTCTTTATCCCAGAGAGTTTTGGCTTTAAGGCCAACAGGAACTATGGGGTACCAGAATTGAGCAGCCTCAGTCTGCATCCCTCCTCTATAGAACCACAGCTGGGCCCTCAGCAGACCCAACTCTGCATGGGGACAGAGGCATTAAAAGCTCAGCTCCTACACTTGGTGGCAGTAGTGGTCTGTTGCTCTCAAGCTCTTTCAGCATGGATGGAAACTGGGAAGCTTCCCTGACCCCTGGTTATAGAAGGCTAGACTGTGTGGGGACAAACAGTCCAGAGTCCCTGGGGAATGTGATAGAGAGCTCCATCATTTTTAGAAACCCAATTTGAGGCAGTATAGAGAGATGGTGACCTCTATAAGCCTCTGTATCTGCAAAGAGGAGCTTAGACCTGCCCTTGAGGGGATTATATGAGATTTAAGGGATTTATATGGCCAGCCTACTTCCTGGCATGCTGAAGATATTGGCACACTCTGGTATTCTAGACCTTGGCACAGAGATGCCCTTACTAGGATACTGTCACTTAGCAAAAGAATGGGATGGAACCTCAGATGTGGAGTGACACCATCTTCCAAGAAAGAAAGGTGCCAGGGTCTGGGATGAAAGCCCTTTGGTGCTATGTTGGACAAGGGCGAGTGCCAGCAAGGGGTTATTTGCTTGCTCTCTCCATCAGTGATGAGGTTCCATTTGGTCACAAGTGACAAGAAACTCACCCCAATTCCTGAAACAGAGGCTGACTATTGGCTTATAGGCATGAAACTCCACTCCCCTCCACTTCAGGCTGGCTAAATTAGCAGCTCAGACCTGTGACTCTTTGTGTCTCTCTTCTGTGTTGACTTTACTCACAGGCCTATCCTCAGAGGTGGTAGAGTTGTCTGCAGCAGTCCCAGGGCCAGAAATCCTTCCAGAAAGGGGCTTTCCTTCCCTTCATAATCATGGTGACAGGTCAGATTCTTATTGGGCAGACCTGTTACCTGATTATCCTTAAGCCAATCATCATGTCTAAGACAGAGATTCATTTGATTGGCCAGGGCTGAGTCACTTGTTTACCTCTAAATCAATCAACAGGCCTGAGATGGAGATTCATCTTCTGATTAGCTAGACCTGGGTCACCTGATCACCTCTAAGCCAACCACTGTGTCTGATATAGGGCTCCCTCATCTGTAATGTGTTCCTACACTACAAGATAAAGTTGACTCTACATAGTTAAGGCGTATGTAGGATGTGTTCCCCCCAAAGCAACCAGGGGAACAGGATCAGGACCAGCCCTGAGGAGTGGGGACTGGGATGTGCTAGATAAGGCTCTGGGGTGTCATGGATGAAGAGGATTCCATGGCTTCACACCTCTGGCTGTTGCTCATGCTTTATGGGCCAGGAGTGCCTGTTGGAAGGCTACTTTAGCTGCCTGGCCTTGACCTACCTCACTCCTCCATGTCCAGTTCACTTGTCCTGTGGGGTGTCATCTTTACTCCTGCCTTCTCCTGCCCAGGAAAAATAACCCTTTAGGACCAGAATGCTCTTGTTAGCCTCCCTCGACACAGTCACTGTGAGTGTAGACGGAAGACTCCTGCCATGAGCTGGGACCTGGAGTCCCCACAGGGTCACATGCCAGGCTCACAGGGTCACCTACCAGGCTCCAAGCAAGCAGTATTTGTGGAGCCTACAGCACACTCAGCCAATCACAGGTCAGACAGGGCTGTCACCCCAATAAAGAGACACCTGGGGTATCAGGTAACCTGGGGTGCCCCAGAGAAACACAGTGCCAGTCCCAGGGTAAGTCCCTAGACTACACAGGCCATGGCTCTGAGCTGAAAGTGAGAGACATCTTAGCTGGTGGAGGGTTTATTTCTGTACTTGTTTCCACCCATGGTCACTTTACCTCTGAGAACAGTGAGTGTGACCCCAGATACATAGGGAATTAAATAGGAGCACAAGTCAAACACCTACTGATAATCATAAAGAAACCCAATGTGAAGTAAGTCTTTGATATATATGCAATTTTACAATCGATTAAAGATGAAAATAAATTTGCATTCTAATGAGATGGATCTGCTTGCTTTTTCACAAGGAATGATCTTAGCTGAATATTTAATGATGTAGGACACAGCATATACAACGCTCTTTAGAGCTGATATTTTGATTTTATAATCATTGACGCTGAGAATGCCTCTTCGCATAAATACATAGTATAACATTAAGAAGTATGTCTAGGCCATTTCAGAAATTGTTGGAAATGGTTTCATTATCCTAATCCAAAATTCACTGAACAGTGTGTGTGTGTGGTATGTGTGTGTGATGTGTGTGTGTGTGTGGTATGTGTGTATGCATGCATATGTGCATATGCCTGTGTGTCCATGTATATATAGAGGTGCTATCACCTGTGTATGAGAGTGGAGAAGCTGAGGTCACAGATGGGGTCACACCCAGTTTTTCCATGGGTGCTGGGGCCCCAGACTCAGGTCCTCATCCTTGCTCAGCAAGTGATCCTAATTAAGAGATCACCCCAGCTCCGAAGCAAATGACTTCCATCTGAAACTCAGCCATTCAAACAGCAATTTTAAAGATCAAACGTTCTAACACAATGCAACCTCAAAATATATACTAATTTAACCCTCACACGCTGAGGGGTGATGGTAAGAAAATCTTTATTTTCTACAATTCAACTCTTAATTGTTCCAATAACACAGAAAACTTTGGATGTACAACCAAATCAGCCAATCAAACCAAATACTGTAGTTCACAACATCCAATAGTCTGGAATCTGAGCTGTCGTTCAGTTGGTTGGCACTGTGTGGTACGAAGGCATGGGCAGTCTGAAGTGTACAAGTAGGCGCAGAACCAAGGCTTTGTAGAATCACATGATTCAACACTGGTGAGCACTGCCCCAAACACCTCAGATTCATTGTTTGATTTTGAATTGATGTAAAAAAAAATTACATTTTGTTTATTGCACCTATCAGAGGAGAGGGAACACAGGCATGCCACAGTGTGAATGTGGACATCAGAGGGCAGCCTTTGGAAGTCAGATCCCTTCTGCCACACGGGTCCCAGGGATGGAACTTGGGTCATCCGCTTGCCAGCAAATTTCCCCATCTTGCCTCCCCTTGAATTACTTCTTGATCTTTGTATGTTCAGAAACTTTTACTGTTCCCAGTTTCTATTACCTCCCCCCCCCCATTTCGGGGGTAGTGCCCTGTGTGGACCTGTGACCCAGAACCTAAGAAATAGTGTCTGAAGGATCAAGAAGACATCAGTATGGATGGCACTTCAGACAGCAGCTGTTCAATGCCCGAGGCTTCCCTGCCCAGGGATGAGGCCAGGGTTCAGCAGCAGCAGCCCTGGTGAGGGAGGGGCAGGTGCAGAGATGAGCTTGATGAGGACCCAGGAAAGGAGGAAGAACAGGGGTGGGGGTGGGGTGGGGCGGGGCTGGGGCGGGGCAGAGGAAGTTCTAACTGAGCGCCTGACCTGGTGCCACTATCAACTTCTCAGATAGCTGCTCAGAAGCATGCAACTCTGGGCTGTGAATTTTAGAGACCAGAAGGGCCCAGCACTTTCCTCTGCTTTCCTTGTTGGCTGGAATGTGATCATAGTGACTAGAGCTGCAGCCGTCCTGTTGAATCATGAAATGGGCCCTAAGTCAAAGGAGAGACAGGGTCTGGCTCACCCAGGGCTACTTAGACAGTTGGGTTCTCACCAGCCAGGGCAACTTAAAGAAGTTCTGAAGGGGGAAGGCTGGCAGCAAGAGGGAATGGCTGGGGCTTACCACACTTATCCTTAACACTGAGGGCTTCCAGGATGCAGCCTAGGGTCTGAGTGTGGGGGGAGCCACACTTCTGCATTTAAGCCTCTTCATGTGTAAAGTGACAAAGATGCCGATCTATACAATTGTATAATGTCAATAATACAGTTTATACAGGCATGCCAGTGGCTACAATTTCACTCTACCCTGATGCACTGATTAGGAAATCAATGTCCCAATGTCCTGATGGCACAGGAGCTGGCACCGTACAAAGCAGAGATCCTCTGACCACCTCAGAGTTCGGGACATTTATCTCTGAAAATGGAGCATGTCCTAGGGTGGAAGGAGAAGGTTCCAGAAGGAAGGCAGCATCCCCACCACCACCCCCACGTGGTCCCACAGAGAAGTCAGGAGGCTGGCAGAGGGCACACTTCTGCCAGCACCTCCCTAACTTGCTATCATCTCCCTGTCAAGTGGCAAACCCCCTCGGAGAATTTTTAGATCTCTTGAGTTTTTCCCAAACTCCCTTCCCAACACAAAACTCCATCCTGGCACAGCCTGGGAGCAGGGTTTCAGCAAAGCTCGTGGGAATGTTTACACCACAGAGTCTCTGCGTTTCTCAGTTCTTGGAAATACCCCACAAATGGATCAAAATTGAGGCCCCCATGTGTGCCAGCTCCCGTTTGCCTCTTTGCCTCCTGGAGCTCCTTCTGTCTAGCACTGGGCATTTGCAGGTCTCTGGTCACTCCTTGGAGCCATAGCACCATAACAAGTCTGGAAGGCCTACTGTGTGCTAGTGTTGGGCTGGGTGCCAGAGACAGCCTTAATCCACTACACAGATCAAGAGTCAAGGACCTGTAAGGCAGTGCTGTGGCATTCCTAAGCAAACCTTACCTACGTGAGAGAGAAAGACATATTCCAGAGAAGGTAGGTAGAAACAGAAGGCTTTCTTTCTTTCTTTCTTTCTTTCTTTCTTTCTTTCTTTCTTTCTTTCTTTCTTTCTTTTTGAGACAGGGTTTCTCTGTGTAGCTCTGGCTGTCCTGGAACTCACTTTGTAGACCAGGCTGGCCTCGAACTCAGAAACCCACCTGCCTCTGCCTCCCGAGTGCTGGGATTAAAGGCGTGTGCCACCATGCCCGGCCAGAAGGCTTTCTAGGCCTGGTGTAGTAGCAACCTTGTGCTGTGTGACAAACATTCCCAGAATTTACAGTTTAAAACAACAAACCACATGTCATTTCTTCTAGCTCCAAGGATGTTGGATGATCTTCTGGCTAGGTGATGCTGCTGACTGAAATCCAGCTTGGACCATCTCTGCTAGGCTGCTTCGAGCATCCATGGTCAAACGAAGGACTAGCTGATGACCAGTTGGTTGCCTGGATGTTGGCTGGGTAACAAGTGACTGGACCATGGGTCTCAGCATCCAACACTCCAGCCAGGGCTTGCTCCCATGACAATGGGATCACGATAGCACCATTCCTGTGGTAGCTCACAGCACAGGGCTACCACAGATCTAAGACTGAGATCAACAAAGCCTCATTAAATGTGTGTATAGCTATGGGCAGAGATGGGAACTCTGGACCATTGCACATTAATGTGACATAGAAGCACAAAAGTGTGACATCCTGGTTTTAGATATAGAACATTCAAAGGTCACATGGCATGAGTTTTAAAAGTTTAGTATTGAAAGTTGAACCCAGAATCTCAGAGATGCTAAGCCCTCATTCAAAGCCCTCATTCAACCACTGAGCCACAAGAGTCCTACCTGCAGTGTGGTTAAATTGTGGAATTCAAGGGAGAGGAAAGCACCATGAGCCTGATAGAAAATCTCAAACTTCCCCCAAGGAAGTAGGGAGCCATGGGAGGTTCTAGAAACGGAGTGAGATCTGTTTCACGGCAAAGAACTTCGAGGTCCACAGCCTTTCTCAAAGCAGACCTACAATGGATGGTGAGTTCTCTGGGAAAATTCCAGAAAACAGAGGGATCACACACAGAGAGGGGAGAAGCTTGTAAGTCGCCTGTAAGGCATCCTCAACCTCCACCTTTCCCAAAGCAGTCGCTGCAACCACACTGGTGTGAGTCCTGGTAGACCTGAGCTCGAGTCAGGGCCCTGCAAGGCAGTGCGTTACAGTAAGTGCAGCACTCCAGAGCAAACGTTACCTACAGGAGGGAGGAAGGCCAGAGTCAGCGCTGGCCTCCCCATTCTCGCAGCTGCGTCCTATCTCCCTATCAACAGGCAACAATTGACTGAGCCTGTTTCTATCCTGATAAGTTTTTAGTTTGCCTTGAATTTCTGCTGATACTGGGGCAAAGTTCCTGTTTGTTAGTTCCCCTGTTTCTCCCCAGGGAGGGATGGCTGAGCCATGGAGCACGTTCATCTTTGCTCCATAAAATGTTGAGTTGCTTCTAAGGTGGCTGGCCTGTCAGCTCTCCCAGCCTCTGTGTGTTTTCCATACAGTCACTATGAAAAATGCTTGTCTCATATTTCATAAGCAATGTTGACGTTCAGCCAGGAGAGAGAGAGACTCAGCTTGTTGTAATCTATCCTGGTTTTGTTTCCTTTTGGTTTGCCTCTTTTTTGAGTCAGGGGTTTGCAGTCTAGGCTAGCCCCAAACGCCCTCCCCTCCTGCCTCAGTTTCCCCAATGTGGGAACAAGAACAAGCCACTGGGTCTTTATCAGACCCAGTCATACATGCTGTAGCATGTTTTACAGTGATGGGGTAATTTACTCAGACCCATGTGTCTTCACTGAGAAGTCATTTCTGTCTTTCATCTTGATGACTCAACCCTTCCTAGGAAACAGGCAGAATGGCCAGTCTCGGGAGATCCTTCCCAAGTCATAGCCCTGGGGGGAAGGGGCAGCTGGATGGTTCTCTCACCCTAGCCAGGTCCAGTGTTGGGTAGTAGGATGGAAAACAGTGACTTAGGTTTGTCCTAGTGTGTCTTTGAATGCCAAGGACACTGAAGACAGTGAGCATCAGCCAAGGCCATATAAAGACCCTGGCACACCTTCCCCTGCATCTCAAACTGCAGTATAATCTAAAACATCAAAATGACCCAGAAGGAAGAGATCTGAGAGTCAGCCTGGCTCAGGAGAGGCCACTGCTTCCAAACACTCCCTCCCTTGGGCACAATTGCTACTTTGTGGAAAACTGAGGCTAGCAGTAGTCTGGAACAGGGTAGACAGACTCCTGCCCTTGTGGGATTAGGGGGCCTTTGTGAGCATCCCCCCAACTCACTTGTCTCCCGTTAGATGCCAGCACCGTCAGCTAGGCAGGACACAGTGACGCTGCCTCCTTACTCCTCCCGTGGCCTCGGGTCCCACAGGGTTGAGGTGGGTGCTGTGTTCTGAGTGCGTCTTGCCCTCGAGGCCTGATTGGCAGCTCTCGGCTGCTCAGGTGCTAGACCTGCTGGTCATTCGTTAAGTTCCGCTGGGAAGTATTTAAGGCGGGAGGTCTGGAGCCTGCCACCTGAGCGAGCACTGGCCTGGCCTGCCGCCGTCTGTGCCATGGCTTCCGGGAGTGTTTCCAGTGTTTCTTCCTCTTCCTCCTCTTTGCCCTCCAGGGACACATCCCCTTCTGGATCATGTGGGCTCCCCGGGGCTGACAAGTCAGGTAAGCAAGGGAATGGAATTCTGAGTTTAGGCCAAGGTCCCTGGAAACCCGGAGACAGCCACTGAGAAGGTGCATGCGGCTTAAGGCTGGTTCCCACAGCTCGGATTGGAAGAGGAGACCTAGTCCTGGCGGGGAATGAAGCTAGACGGTCCCGTTTCCTGGTCTGGGACTCACAATGAAGACTTCAGTCAGGTGCAGGCTGCCACAGCCCTGCTACAGGACTCGCTTAGGCTCGTGGCCTGTCGTTTCGTGTGGCTCTTTCTTTTTTCTTTTACGCGCATTGGTGTTTTGCCTGCACGTATGTCTGTGTGAGGGTGTTGGGCCCAGTGGAACTAGAATTTCAGAGAACTGGAGTTCAGACAGCTGTGAACTGCCATGTGGGTCATGGGAATTGAACCCTGGTCCTCTGGAAAAGCACCCAGTGCTCTTAACCACTGAGCCATCTCTCCAGCCTATGGCTTTTTTCTTTCTACTTCTAAACTTAACTTTTGAGTCTGAATTTTGCAAATAATTCTGACAGCATCACTCTGAGTTTAAGTCATGCACCTGTGGCCGACAGGCTCTCTCACTTCTCTCCCCCAAATCCTCCTTTTTCTTGCTGCTTTTCAAAAGTAACAGCCCATCTCAAAATACCCCATCGCTCCCCCAAGTTCAGCATGCAGTGAGTGACCTTTAGTATGTTATCACGTGTGCCCAGCGCCACAATCTGTTTTGAATTGAGTCATTTCCTGAGGAGAAAAGCTGACTTGTGCTATTAACGATCACTCCCCAGCCTCACTTCACCTGTGTCTGTGGGCCCTCGCCATTTCATACAAGGCGTTGTGACTGGCTTTTTTTTTTTTTTTTGCCTGCTTATACTTAGAAGCACTCCGTGTGGTAGCTCTCCCATTTCAGTCCTTTATGGCCAAATAGTATTCCATTTCGTGAGTGTATCATGCATGGTCACAAGCATTCGGGCTGTTGGGAAGAATCGCTTGTGCACATGGGCTGACAGGGCTGACAGGGCTAGGGATGATGGAGCCCAGGGCCTCAGTCGGGCACTCTTAGCACACCAGGCTTCTTCACCCTCCTCCTATCTTTGCTTCCGTTCTCACTTCTGGGGGGCTTGTCTCTAGGAATGCGACTGCTCTTACTTTTGCTTATTTTACTTATTTGATCCCCAAATAAGTTTCTTTTAAACATGTTAGGCTCACACTTGAGAGGTATAGACGGGGGTGGGTGGTGGGTGGGGATCTCTTGAGTTCAGGGCCAACCTGGTCTACAGAGTGAATTCCAGGCTAGTGAGAGCTACGCAGTAAGGCTCCTTTTATTTTCACTTTTATAACTCTGCACATGAGGCCTTTTTCAAGCAAGCATATAATGTAATGTGAGTGTGAGCATCTTCCTCCCAATCCTCCTCCCCTCCTCTCCCCTCCCCTCCTCTCCCCTCCCCCCTCTCCCCTCCCCCTCCTCACTCCTTTGCTCCCCAGAGAGTTTCACTTCTACTTTCTTTCCAGCTGTGGACACAGCCTTTCTATCTACAAAGTCTAGGACCCACAGATGATGCTAATATCTTGTTAGGAAACCTTCTGAGACTGAGAGGAAATCGGGCTGGGAACAGCTGAGTCTCTCCCCTGTGCCTGTCAGGCGCGGGCATCCTCAGCTGTGGCTGCTTTTGCTTACCCACCGGCTTAGCTTAGACACTTGCCAGGCCCAGCATCTCAGCTGGAAATAGTCCAGGGTTGATTTCCAAAGAGCTGAACCTTTAAGAAAGAGCTGTCAGGCCTGGGGTACAGCTCAGTGCTAGAACACTTGCCTGGCATGCATGTGCCAAGCCTTGGGCTGGGTCATGAGCAGTACAAAAAACAAACAAACAGACAAACAGACAGACAGACAAACAAACAGACAAACAAACAAAGATTTCAGTGCTACTTCTTCCTCCCAGGGTCTGTGAATATTTGGTTATTTCTTTGTCCAGTTGAATTTTGAGTTTGTATATATTCTATTTTTGAGGTACCACCTCATTCTGTAGCCCCAGACTGGTCTGGAAATAAGTCTTTCCACTTCTGTGTCTGGTGTCCTGGGGTAACAGGTATGTCTCCACCATGCCTGGATTTCTAGGGTGCTGGTTTCAAGTCCTTCTGAGTCTGAACAGGGCCCTGTGGCATTTGGCAGAGATGTTGCTTTCTCAGTGTTTTTGTCCCCAGGGTCTTTGGTGCCTTCTTCAAGGTGGTGTGTATGTA
>LR753356.1:150000-298071 GCA_902729485.2 Mus minutoides | reverse complement strand
GGGGCAGAGAGCAGTCTGGGTGATGCCCCCCCTGTCTATCCCACAGGTCCAAGTTGCCAAAAAATCCAAGCAGGCCAACGGAACCCAACAATGCTACGCATGGTGCTAGAGGCTCTAAAGGCCAGGGAGAAGCACCAGGGCACATCAGTTGTAGCCATCAAGGTCTATATCCAACACAGGTACCCCACAGTGGACACCACTCGCTTCAAGTACCTGTTGAAACAGGCTCTGGAAACTGGTGTTCGTCGAGGCCTCCTCACCAGGCCTGCTCACTCCAAGGCCAAGGGTGCCACTGGCAGCTTCAAAGTGAGTTACAGACAAGGAGGAGGAGGGCTTGGTGCGAGGTTTAGACATCAGACCCTTAGTACACGCTGCTTCTCGCCACAGCCCACATCTCCCTCCACAGCCCTCTGCTGACCCATATTGTGCCGTGTGGGGAGCCCGCACAGTATCAGGGTCTGTGTGTGTGGCTTCTTGCCTGTGTCCACCACATAGCCACAGACCCACAGCTTCTGGGGGCGGGGGGCACTGTGGGGCAGTCTCTACTAACCTCATGTGGTGCCTGTAGTTACTGGGTGCCCATCTCAAGAAGTCCCAATACTAGGGACTTAGGGGACACCACTGGGACCGAGTTGGAGTGGGGAGGCTGGGTAGGTGGCTCAATAGAGCCTCAAATTACAGGCCTGAGGGAAGCTGGGAAATCAGTCATCTCTCCTCTCAGCCTGTATTCTTGGAGACATTGAGAAGAGGTGGGACTTCAGGGAACAGGGGTGGCGTGAGGCTTGAGGCTAAGTGCGTGCTAGGTAGAGGGCAGATACAGATCCTTAGACGTGAGCAGCGGGGCACTTCAGGGAAACAAGAGACTAACACCAGGTGACATGCAATGAGGACCACAGGTGTGGATGCGTCTCCTCTCTCCTCTCCTCCTCTTAACCCTGGTGTTGGGAGCATGGCCCCCTTTGGTGTCCTGGGTGGGGTATAGGGATATCCAGAGTTTCTGTTCTCACCCCAACCCCACTCTCTGTCTTTAGCTAGTTACGAAGCCCAAGACAAAGAAAGCCTGTGCCTCAAAAGCCGGCAGGGGAGCTGCAGGTGCCAAGGAGACAGGCCCCAAGAAACCTGGATTGCTGAAGAAAGATCAAGTTGGCAAGGCCACGATGGAGAAAGGGCAGAAGAGGAGGGCTTATCCTTGCGTGGCAGCCACACTGGAGATGGCACCTAAGAAAGCCAAGGCGAGACTGAAAGAGGCCAGAAAGGCCCCCCTAAAACAAGACGGAGCAGCAGGGGTCCCTCTGACTGCCAACGGAGGCCAGAAGGTCAAACACAGTGGGAGCAGGCAAGGTAGGTGTGTGCGTGGGTGGCAGGGACAGGGAGTCCCACGGGGCAGGGTGGGAGGGGCTTCCCTCCCTAGGAAGTGGGCCTCGAGTGCTAGACCTGGATAAAGGAATGGAGAGCCCGTAGCAGCCTTGAGACAGGATCAGAAAAGGCTTCTTGGAGTAGGCATCTCCGCTGCGTCTGAGCAGAAAGGCTGAAGAGCTGCCAGGGGGTGTGTCTCTCTCTGTATGGGAGGTCAGAAGAAATCCAAGGGGGTTTTGCAAAGAGGAGTCTGGGCTCATCCTATGGCAGTGAGTAGCCATGAGAGGGCTCTGGCAGGGAGCTGTGAGTGGTGTTTGTTTGTTTTTAAATTTTTTATTAGATATTTTCTTCATTTACATTTCTTTTTTTTCCCCTTGTTTCGGTCAATCCCACTCGCTCCTGCCGCCCCCCCCTCCCCACCGCTCGCTCCGGCCGGCCCCCCCTCGCTCCAGCCGGCCCCCCCTCGCTCCGGCCGGCCCCCCCTCGCTCCGGCCGGCCCCCCCTCGCTCTGGCTGCTCCCCCCCCTCGCTCCAGCTGGCCCCGCTCAGCTCCGGCCATCCCCGTTCAGCTCTGCTCGCTCTGGCCTGCTCGCTCCAGCCGTCCCCGCTCGCTCCAGCCGTCCCCGCTGGCTCCAGCGTCCCCATTCAGCTCCACTCCCTCCGGATAGCCCCGCTCGCTCCGGTTGGTCTCTCCAGTCCAAGGATTCGTTTTCTTATTCTTCATAAGTATGCTGTAGCTGACTTCAGACGCACCAGAGGAGGGCGTCAGATCTCATTACAGGTGGTTGTAAGCCACCATGTGGTTGCTGGGATTTGAACTCATCACCTTACCCACTGAACCATCTCACCAGCCCCCCCTTCATTTACATTTCAAATGCCATCCCAAAAGTCCCCTATACCCTCCCCGCCCCCTGCTCCCCTACCCACCCACTCCCACTTCTTAGCCCTGGCGTTCTCCTTTACTGGGGCATATAAGGTATGCAAGACCAAGGGGCCTCTCTTCCCAATGATGGCCGACTAGGCCATCTTCTGCTACATATGCAGCTAGAGACACGAGCTCTGAAGGTACTGGTTAGATCATATTGTTGTTCCACCTATAGGGTTGCAGACCCCTTAAGCTCCCTGGGTACTTTCTCTAGTGAGTGATGGTTTTAAGGCAATTAAAGAAGCTGGTGTACACCCATAATCCTAAGCACTTGGAGATGAGAGGCAGAAAGACCAGAAGTTCAAGGCAACATCTTTACTTTTATATGGAGCTTGAAATCGGTCTGGGTCACATGAGACTTGGTCTCAAACAACTCTACCCTCCTGAAAAAAAAGTGTGTGTATATACATCATATACAAGTACATGTACATATGCATAATAAGCATTAAAGTACTACCATTGGCAGGTAGGCAACCAAGCTGATGTTCCCATGTTGTGTAAAGAGGCATCTTATCTGATTTGCAGGGGCCTGAGATTGGGGGTAAAACAGCTGACCCAGGTCACATGGCTTCGGGTGCCCGGATGACAACCTGGGATCTAGGCAGACTGAGAATTCTAGAGCCTGTAGACCCTTTGTCCCTTCTTACTCCCTCCATCTTACAGAAGCAGATGCCCGTAGGAAAACCAAAGATGTGTGTGAGAAATCGAAGCCCTCGGCCAGCAAGGTAGGTAGGTGTCTGTTGCCCTCTGTGTCTCAAGTCCTTCCAGGCTTGTGTGGGGGCTCTGGGGAGGAAGCTTGTGCCTTTGTGCCTGTGAGGTGAGTGCTCTGCTGGCTGAGCTATCTCCCCACCACTGGGCTTGCTTTTTTACAGGTCCAGAATAGCGTTGCTTCCCTCGCCAAAAGGAAGATGGCAGACACAGGCCACACCAAGACAGCCATTCAGGGGGCTGAGACAGTACAGGAGACCAAAGCCCCCACTCTTTCCCAGGACATAGGACACAAAGCACGACCCACACCTAGGGTCAGGAAGGCAAAGACCCCTGAGAACACCAAAAGGCCTGAGTTACCACCCAAGACCTCACCCAAGGCTCCCAGCAAGAAAGCTGAGGCTAGTAGCTAGGGGCAGGGTTGGGGAGACGGGGACAACTCTGAAGCTTTTATCCTCTAAAAAACTGTCACAATGTTTAATCATAATTTATTTATCAATAAAGACTTTGTATTCACACACTGGTATGTTGGACACTGGACTGTGGGGCAGGAAGGCAGAGGCGGGTTTTGAGCAGTTGGGAACCAGGGAACAGTGCAAGCTGTGGTATCGTTGATGTCTTTACAAAGCCTGCAGGAGGGATGGAGGGATGGAAGGATGGAGGATGTGAGGGGCCAGAGAGGGTGAGTTTCCTGAGCCTACCAAGCCTCAGCCCAGAGAGGCAGACAGACTATGGCTTGGGGGACCAGCATATTGTTTGCCAAGGAACACTGTGCTGGCTGCAACTGTAGTTTAGTATGTATATGTGTACATGTATCATGGTGTATGTCTGGAGGTCAGACGACAATTTGAAGGGATCCTCTCTCCTTCCACTTTGTGAATCCCAATGGAATTTGGGGTATCAAGTTTGGCAGCAAGCACCTTTGTCCAGTGAGCCATCTTGCCAGCCCTTGGTGCAATTTTAGATAGGGGAGGGCCACTGAGCATGACCCCCCAAGTCTGGATGGAATCATATTCAGCAAGAGAAGGGGAGGAGCCGGGCGTGGTGGTGCACGCCTTTAATCCCAGCACTCGGGAGGCAGAGGCAGGCGGATTTCTGAGTTTGAGGCCAGCCTGGTCTACAAAGCGAGTTCCAGGACAGCCAGGGCTATACAGAGAAACCCTGTCTCGAAAAAAAAAAAAAAAAAAAAAAAAAAAAAAGGGGGGGGGAGGGTACAAAGGCCCTGTATTGGTTTTACTGCCTGTGTTGCTATGATACAATACCGTGCAGGAGAGAGTTAAGCATGGGAGGGTTTACTTTAGTTGGTGGTCCATCAAGGCAGAGAAGGCCCAGCTGCTGGCTGACTTTAGTCAGGGCTGAACAGGTGGTGGCGCATAGCTCAACTCTTGCTCCTCTTGACTCCATGTGGGACTCCAGCCCACAAAATGGTTCTACCAAAATTCTGGTCTTCCCACGTAAACATCTCTGGAAGGAAATGGCCTTATAGACACGACTGGTGGGGTGTTCCTAGGTAATTCCAAATCTGGTCAAGTTGGTAATCCATCAGCAGCCCTAGGGCAGTGATACGCTTGGCCTTATGTGGCCAAAGAGCGAGACAAGTCATGAAGACACTTCCGTGCTGCACTGCTTTAAAATCATCGGAGACCCTTCCCATGGGTAGGTGGAGTTGGTTCTCTCTCCCCGAGTCTGAGCTCTGCATTGCTTGACTAGAAGGCAGTGGCAATATCAGGACAAATCTGAGACTTGAGCTTCAGAGGAGGCACGATGGCTCAGTGGGTAAACTATTGGCTACATAAGCATGAGGGCTGGAGTTCAAATCCTCACCCAGCATAAAAAGCTGGGTGCAGTGGTGCATGTGTATAACCCCAGTGTCAGGTGGTGGAGGCAGGAGGATCAATCCCTAGGGCTCACTACCCAGATAGCCTAGGCTAAAATAGCAAGCTACAGGTGAAAGAGTCAAAGGTCTCAAAAAAAAAGTGGAAAAGCACGTATTGTGTATGAGACCAGAGTTTGTCCATGGGAAGTGTCTCTGATGATTTTAAAGGAACCACATAAGTGCTAAGTGAGTGTTGTACACCCCATTAATTTCATCCTCAGCAGGTGGATAGCACTCCTGGGCTAGTGGTCCTAGGTTGTATAAGAAAGCAGACTGAGCAAGGCGATAAGCAGGTTCCTCCATGGCTTCTGCTTCAGTTCCTGCCTTGAGTTCCTGTCCTGACTTCCTTCAGTGATAAACTGTAAAGCTGTGAGCTGAAGTACATCCTTTCTCCCCAAGTTGTTTTTGGTCATGGTGTTTCATCACAGCAGTAGAAACCTTAACTTTGATGGGACCCTCAGAGCAGGCTGGTTAAAAAGACTACTCCTGTCAGAAGCTCTGCATTTGATTAAGACTGCCTTGGTGAATAAGGAGAAAGCTATTGATTTTTTTTGGGGGGGGGGTTCAAGATAGGGTTTCTCTGTATAGCTCTGGCTGTCCTGGAACTCACTTTATAGACCAGGCTGGCCTGGAACTCAGAAATCCACCTGCCTCTGCCTCCCGAGTGCTGGGATTAAAGGCGTGCGCCACCATGCCTGGCTTGCTATTGATGATTCTTAACATCAACCTTGGGCCTGCACATGCAACCCCACATGTGTGTCTACTGGGATGTAAACAAGGTGGAGAAGTGATCAAGGAAGGAAGCCACCTGTGTCAACCTCTGGACTCCACACATGTACAAATAGGTTAAGTGTACCTACACACACACACATGTGCGTGCACACATGCACACTTTTGGAGGTTCTTGTATTTTCATAGACATCCCCCATGCTGTAAGGAAGCTCACACCACCCACGGAGAGCCAAGGCACCCAGTTCAGTCCTGCTGAGCTTCTGGTCACTACTGCCATAGGCACGCACCACCTTCCAACTCTCCCTGCTGACACTGGCTAGAGAGGGACAATGGTCCCCATGACAAATGCCTAAGCAAATTGCTTGTGCTGCTCTGGGCATCTGAACATTGGAATGATGTGACTGGACTCACAGGATGGGGTTGCTGGCAGGCACTGCACCATGAAGGAGGGGCTGGGGTCACAAAGGATGGGCTCTGTGGGTTTACTGTCACCATTGTAAGGAAAGAGCAAAGATCAGGAGGAGGGAGGGGCCTTGGGAGCATGGTGGACTGACAATGTAGCCCGCCAGAGCTCCCTTGTAGCACAGATGAGGGAAGAGGTGGCCTTCAATATGGTAGGTAAGGCTTGGTGGTAGCCTGATAGAGAAAGGGGTCAAAGATATGCCTATAGTTCTGGGTCTGCTTGGTGTGGTGCATACTCTGCCAAGGCCATTCAAAGGAATGGGTGCATCTGAGGGGCATCCTCAATAGGGGGGCAGGACGCTTGGGAAGGGACCAGATAGCACCAGGGAAACCAAGTGCCCAGCATGGGGCTCAGGCCTCTATGTTGTCCACAGCTTCTCTCTGGAGTCCCATAGGAAGCTGTGTCTAGTTCTTCTGGCTCTCTGGGGTATCTATAATGTGCCTGTCAGCAGGCCCCGAGGGGCACCCAGCAGATGGCAGGCTGGCATTTCTCAAGTAGAGGCTCAGCTTTTGCCTCTGTTCCTGCATGGTGAGGCTGGGAAAGAGCCTGTAGCCTCTTGCCTCCAGGAGTTAGGGACCCATCAGCCCTGCCCGGTGACAGGGTGGGGAGACACCTTGCATCATCTTAGAGACTTGGGAGATGAGCCCTCAGCTGTGTTGGTTTCTCCCAGTTTGCAATCTTAGCTTGAGGATGCTCCAGCCAGGTCCTTGCCTGGATACCCATGGCTTCCAGGCATGCCTTTGGGGCCCCACGCAAGGACTGCAGTTCACGGGGGTTGCCTACCTGGCAACGCTAGTGACCCTGGAAACTAGATCTACCCATAGACTCCCTTCTGAATGTCAGTGAGGCGCTATGTGTTAATGAGACGTGTAGCCAGACTGTAGAATACTTAATGACTTAGAAAGATGTTCCTGACATATTGTTGTGCAAGGGAAAAGTCAGGTTTTAGAACGAAGGGTGGACTGATTCATCTTCACTCCTGGCTCTGCTACGGCAAAGGTGCTCTGGCCTTGTGTACGAGTGTCCCCACAAGCATGCGAGGCTTTTATTCTCTCGGGCTATTTTTGCAGTTGGATTTTTCAGGGTTTTGTGAATCCATTCTGGAGTCACACCTCATCAAGGAAAAAAATTCAAACCATCAAATCTGCCAATAATTGAAATTAGCAAATCTGCTCCTTAATAAGCCTCAGCAATAGAGATCTGAGAGATAAAGATGGTTTCTCCACCCGCAGCCCGCACAAGAGAAAGCTATTTTTGGAATGAGAGGTTGTTCACTTTTTTTTTTTTTTTTTTTGAGCTGGTGAATTCTAGGCTGGGTCTTGGATTTTGGTGTTGGGAATTTTGGTCCTGCCTCACTTTTGGCCAGCATGATGGGGACTTTCCTTCTTGAGGGGACACGTGGGAATAGCAATCACTCAGGCTGGCTCTGCCACATCCTGCTTTTGGGGAGAACCTCAGGGACTCAGCCTTGAGGACCTGGGGCCACAGGTGGGACAGTGGGTGTCATCCCAGGTCAGCGGTGTTGTGGTCATGTGCTGACTCTGCTGCGAGAAGTGTGCAGGCCGTAGCTGGCCTCAGAGAAAAACTGTTTCCTTGTCTGAAGCATGAGGTGTATGTCCTAAGAGTAGGTGAAAGATTTGGGGGTGACTATGGTCAGTTTGGAACCCCTTCTACTTTGGAGGTGGAGACTTGCTTGGAGGAGCTTGGGCCGAGAGAAGGGGACCCAGCTGTCTGGTCCCCATTTTGCCCTTCTTGGCTGTGACCTCTTGAACCTCTTTAGTCCCTTTGACACTCTCTACAAAATGAGGACAAGATGTCTGCTTATCTTAGGTTTGAATAAAGACAAGGGTGTGGGGGCTGGGTGTGGCTCAGTGGAGAGTGTACGCTTAAGACAGCACAGGGCTCTGGGTTCCACGCTCCACACAGCACAAATGTGAGGGGCACCCACTGGAGAGTACATGAGGTGCTGATATCCTCCTAGGCGTCAGGACTGTCCATGGAGATGTGTGTCTACAGGGTGCAGCCGCAAACTCCTGGCAGGCATAAGGGAGAGGTCTTCCCTTAGGTCGTGTCAGAGGCAGGGTGTCAGGTCAGGCTCTGCACTTCCTCTCTGCCACAGACGGGAAGAAGAGACAGCCCCATCTCCCCTCCTCGGCCATCTCAGGACAAAGGCTGAAGCCCATAGTAGGTTTTCCCGGCAGGCTTTTATTATAAAGAATGTTCCAGAGAGTCCCAGCCTTCGTCTGCAGCCCAGCCCCCTTGGGCTGTGAGCCAGTCCCAGCAGCTATTGGGGTGTGTGTGTGCTGGGGACAGATGAGTATCTTCTGTCCCCTGGAACAGTCATTTCCAGTGTGTCACCGGGAGCCCCTGGGGATCTGCACAAGTGGCAGCTATTCACAGTTGGTGCATAAGTTTTTGTTTTAATATATAAAAGATTTTTTTTTCTTAAAAAACAAAAAGCAAAAAAAGTGGTGCTCTTTAGAAACACTTCCAGGAAGACTGAGTAGTCCAGCTACAGCCCTGTATCCTCGCCTTCTTCCCTTTCCTGGGGACCAGGAACCCCCAGCCTGTCCCCCTCTCTCCACCGTTCTGTGGGCAATGGGCACTGCCCATGCTGCCACTGGCCAATGGGACAGCTAACAGCTGACCCCCACTTGGAACTGTTGGTGGCCAGGGCCCCCTCTGGATGAGGGACATAGACAATTGCTTGGTGGCTGAAGCAGAAATCTCCTCTGCCAGGTGGATGAGGTAGTGTTCTGGGATATGGCCACCTCTCCCACTGTGTGCTGAGCAGCCTGAAACGGTGAACAGGCAGGCATGGTCCAGGCTGTCCTGGTTGGCAGGGAAAGTCTTATCAGGGACTGGCAGCGATCGATATTCAAGGCCTTCATCCCAGAGTGGGGTCTTGGGCAGGTGGAGGGGACAGAGATGCCCCAGGGGACAAGGCCAAGAGCTCTGCAGCCAGGCACTGAGGCCAGTGCCCCCCCCCCCAGCCCAGCAGGCTACTCTGTCAGTTCCCAGCCCAAGTGAGAGATGTGGGGAAGAAACCAAGCGGAGGCCAAGCGGCCTGAGTGCCGTCTCTCTGGCAGAAGCTCCTGGTCAGTCTTCTGCATCAGGCCTCGCTGTAACACTCGTAGATATTGTTTTCCATCAGAGCCACCACCTGTTCAAACTTGTGCTGTAGCTGGGTTCTGCGGGCAGTGGGGTTGGCCTCCAGGGCAGCCATGATCTGAGGGGAGTTGCAGTGAGTCAGATGAGCCGTGCCTGAGAGCCTGGGAGGCTACCCGCCAGCAACCCCATCAAAGTGCCAACACCCCCCCCCCCCCNCCCCCGACAAATCTAAAGTGGAAAGTTCGTTGTTATGGCCTGAAATGGGCAAATCTTGGGAGGGGGAACTCACCTGTGGGCGATACCTCTTAGCATATTTATAGATCTCAGCCATGGCCACATTTGTGTTGAATTCATTCTGGTATTTCTATAAAGGTGGCGCAAGAAGAAAGGGGAGGTGTTTTTATTTGTTTGTTTGAGGCAGGGTTTCTCTGCATAGCCCTGGCTGTCCTGAAACTTGCTCTGTAGACCAGGTTGGCACAGGACTCAGAGATCCACCTGCTTCTACCTCCCAAGTGCTGGGATTAAAGGTGTGTGCCACCACCAACCAGCAGAAGGGGAGGTTTAACCCTACAGATGAGGACCCAGCCTGCTCACTCCCACAGCCTGCTGATAGAATACATTTAGGCCCCTGCGAGCTGGGCAGGCACACACTGGCTTCCTGGAACCAGGATTCTAACCTCTCACATCTTCAGGAGAACACTTCACCTTATCCTTGGACTTTAGAAAATAAAGATGCAGGAAAAGATGGTAAACAGAGACTGCCCCCAGATTCCTACTGTCCCCCTGCCTCATCCTAATGGTGCTGGTCTTGGCCAGCCCTCAAGGCCAAGGATATCTATCGTTACTATCTCCTGGCCTAGGCCCCAAAGGCCACCTACCCGAGACTCCTCGGCCAGGTGTGCGTTCATTTCCTGCTCACTGAGCGGCGTCATGTCCTGGATCTGTTTATAATAGCGCTGTACAATCTTCCGGTACTCAGGAATCTCCTTCGCGTATAGAAGCTTGTTGGTGGGTGAGTCCTGGGCAGGGAGACCCCGGCAGTTTGGGTGGCTGCAAGATGGGACTTGTCCCCACTGCCACCTAGAGGGCCTTGGTGGCTCCTCAACCATGGCTAAACAACCCCCACTCAGTCAGACTTTGGACCAAGGTCTCTTGGTCTCTTCTGGCCCTCCTTCTCTCCCTCCTTCCCTCTTACATGGAGGCCCTGCCCCATGATGCTGGGGCTGTCAGGGTGGTGACCACATGGGGACTTTCATTTGAAGGGAAGAGCTCCTAGGCTGTGTGCCAGCAGTCCTCCGCTGCACGCAGCCCGCAGCCTGTCTTGTTTACTCCCTTATTAGGGTGATAGGATTTGGTGGCTGAGATGGTTGGAAGCTGGTTCCTAACTGCGGGAATGGTTCCCACCCTGCACTTCCAACACCCCAAAAGCACCATGTGCTAAGACGTATGCTGGCAGCTCTCTGTTGTCACGGGAATGCATGTGTGAAGTGGTGACATTTTATTTCCCTTGTGGGCTGAGACTCCTGAGCCCTGCCCTCACCCCTCCCCACCCCCCATCCCCAGAGCCAGCCTAGCTCTGTGATCCCATGGGCGCTCATGGCCTCGGAGTTCTGGGCTACCTAGGTCACCTCTCTTCTCAGAAGGCCTTTATGGCTTCTAGCCACTGAACCGGCATGTCCTCTGCCCTTGGCAGGTGCCTGTGGAGCTCGCTCTGGCTGGCCATCTGCTCTCTGCCCGACTTGAATGACTCTGGTAGAGTTCAGGCACCCCCCCTCCCACTCAGGAGCAGCCAGAATAGCTAACCTTGCCCAGCTGCAGGTCAGAGATGGAGCAGGCATCGATGAAGGCTTGCGCGATGACAGACAGGCAGGCGTCGATGTGGTCCGTCTTCTCTATGTCGAAGACAAACTGGGGATTTTTTAAGATGTTCACCCAGAAGCGCAGGGGAAGGCTGTGGGGGCAGGGATAGTGGAGGTGCAGGAGCTCAGTGGAGGGCTGGGGAGGTAGACAATGCTGGTCCTCGCAGCCCCTGCAGCCTCTGGGTATGTCGTGTCCTTCCCCTGCCAGCTAGGGGCCAACCCTCACCCCAGAGAGCCTTCCTCTCCTTCGCACTCACACGAGACTCCTGGTTCTCATTAGAAGCCCCCACCCTGCTGCCTGCATCCACACTCCTCCCCAACCCGACCTTGCACGAAGAAGGCAGGGCTGACTGTCCTCGGGAGGCCAGAGAGGGGTTGGGGACAAGCCCCTGCTCAGCCCTGCAGAGCCTGGGGTGCCTGCTTACCCAGTCCCACCCCGAGGAGAAAGAAACTGCAACTGAATTTGCATGGGCATTTCTCTGAGGGCCAGGCTATGAGTTTGGGGACCTTCTTGGTGGTATAGTATATGACCCCAGAAAGCTAAGGACGGGCCTCAAAGGAAGCTACAGATAGGTGTGGGAGTCACAGCCAATGTGCACTGCCACTTCCCAGTGTGTGCCCTGGGGCCTGGGTGACTGCTGCTCTATGGGCCTTCGTTTCTCTCTGTATGATGGGGCATTAGCAGGGAGCAAAAGCAAGCTTATATGCTGCTTTCTGGTTTCACAGAGGGGGAAGACTGCAGCACGGAGAGCTAAGTCTCTCGCTGGAGACCACACAGTGGGGAAATGGCCAAGTAGGAGCTAGCTCAAGACAGGAAGCATTCAGGCCAGGCTCTGCCCTCATCTGCCCTGGTGCTTTGGCTGCCCTGATGCCATGATACCATTGGTGCTCTAACCCCACTGGTGCGCCCTCCACACACACACACACACACACCCGTGCAACCCCATCCCCCAGCCACCACCTGTTGGTCTTCCAGATATGCAGGGTGTCAGGGTCGGAGATGCCTCTCTTCTCCGCCTGTTCCTCTAGGAAGTCAAAGAAGTACTTGACAGCCAGCGGGGGCTTGTCCTCTCGGATGCTCAGGATAGCCTTGAACAGGTCATCCAGGAACTTCTGCAGCGTGCCCTGCAGGGAAGATGTGGGACATCATTAGCCCAGCCTCAGAACATCTCTGAGCCTCAAGACTCTTGACTGAGCTGTCAGTGATGCCTTCTTGACTGAGCTGTCAGTGATGCCTTCTTGGGGAGGGCAGGGAGGACCTGGGTAGCAGGGAGGTAGGGCTCAGTGTAGGTCTGAGTCTTGTGACTTGAGGCCATGAAAGTAGCCCTGGGTCCTCTGCTGTCTACTGGGTGGCAGGAAGAACACAGACTTTTCCTTGGAGCACGGGGCTCCCCTTTAAGCCCCTACGGGGTGGACATGGAGGCTGGGCCCACCTTGGTGGACAGCAGGCGGGTCAGGTAGATCTCCGGCAACACCTTCTTGCGGTGGCTCTGCCGGTGAGATTTCTTAGGCTCTACCAGCTCATCCGTAGGCAGCACCTGCAAGGTGGGCAGGGTTGGTCCCCAATGGCACCCTCCTCCATCCTCCCACTGAAGTCTGCCTGTGCTCCCCAGCACCCGGCCCACCCCTGCTTCCTCACCCACTCTGGCTTTTCCCAGGGCCTAGGAGCTCTTTCCTGGAGGCTCAGGGAGGCAGAAAGCCAAAGCCCCGCCCAGCAAAGCCTGCTCCCCAGGGCCTAAGGCTGGGCACTCACCAAATGGAAATACTTTTCTGTGTCCAAGTCTTTCACTGCAAAAGGGAAACACAGGATAAACAAATGAGGGGGGGGTTGGGAAGGTAACCCGAGTAGGGGGGTGAGAGAAGCCAAGATCTGGCTTTCTGCTTCAGGATGGACCCTGGGACACCCCCCTCCCCCATGGATCTGGGCCTAGGGCCTGTAAGGACATGGTCTAGATTTGGAGGCAGGGGTGTGGCCTGGAGCCCACGGGTCATGCAACCAGCTCAGGCCTCCTGGAAGGGCACGTGCCCTTCTGGGGCCTTGCTGTAGCTGCTGGAAGCAATCAGCTTTTCTCTAGCAGCATGGAGGTGGGGGACCCCCTTTCCAAAACTCAGTTGCCCCCACCCCCACAGCACAGCTCCAAAAGGGCCCAAGAAGGGAGCTCCCTCACACCACGCCTGGGTCACCTCCCCAGCTACAAGCCATACCTCTGCCCAGGGTACTGTCCTTCTTGTCTGTGAGGCTCATGGCTAGGGAGGCACCCTCAGGTATCTGATGGAGGAGAGGTGATAAGGTTAGAAGTCTGAGGTTAGAGAGGGGGAGGGTAGCATGGCTGGGTCAGCTTAGGCACCTTGTAGTGGGCCAGCGTGTTCAGTTTCTTACGGCCGTCCTCCACCACTGACGTATCATCCAGGTCCCGGAGGACGTAGCTTTGGGTGCTCGAGGCAAACCATTCTGGAGGAGAAAGGGGGCATCAGGACTACAGAAGAAGTGGCCTCAGGGGCAGCCACTAGCCTGGACCACAGTAAAAGAAACTCGCTCTCCTAGAATCAGAGGCAAGTCACGCCCCCCTGGGATCCTGGCTGTTCACCCCAACTGTCCAGAGTACAGGGCAGGGCCTGGTTCAGGGTGAACTTTAGGAATAGTTTCTGGTAACCGGTCTGACCATGACTCCTACGCATCCTTCAAAACCCAACCCCTTAAGCCCTCTTTGAAAAGTGTTTCTAGATTGCTTTTTGCTGCTGCCTGTAGCTGCAGAACAAGGGTTTGTTCCTCAGGGGGGGGAACCCTGGGGCCTTGACTAACACAGGGAAAATGGCTCCAGCAGCCAGCAGCCAGCAGCCAGCAGCCAGCTGCCAGGCTTGGTGCCCGCCCTTGCCCACCGAGGTCCACGTCCTCTGCCCGCGGCCACTGTGAGTAGGGGACGTTCTTGCAGAAGGCTTCCAGGATCTTCTCCTTCACCTGCGTCAGTGTGTCGGTGTCCATGGCCCGCACGCTGAGGGAGTCCATCCCACAGCCCTGGAAGGACACATTCAGGTTCTGCGCAAGAGAGGGGGGTGTCAGCTGAGGGCCACTGTCGTGATAAGGCCTGGTGACCCGGCTGGGGAGGCTCAGGATGGCCCAGCTAAGAGCGCCCTCCCGCTCCGGACCCCGGGCCCTGCCCCCAGCTCACCCGGGGCTTGGCCTCGATGTTCTCCCTCAGCAGCCACTCCTCGTTGAGTGTGTAGCGGGCTTTGCCAGTGATGGCGTCAATGGAGCCTTTGTTAATCTGCTGCTTGATGGCGCACAACAGCAGGAAGAACGGCTCACCTACTGTCTCCTGTGAGGGTCAGGGTCAGGGGTCAGGACCTCCTCTCACCACCCTTCCCAGTCTGTGTTCCAGCCTCCAGGTTCTGGCCTGCTGGTGTCCCCCATATTCCCTCCTACTAATGCTGACACCCAGACGCACACCCACTCCAGGGTGTCTCCACTGCACCCCAGCCACATACCCAGGGACCAGCCCTTATCACTGAAGCTCAGAGAGGGCAGGCACCCTGCACAGCAATGCACAGCAGGAACAGGTAGCATGGGACTTGACCTATGGACTCCTATGTCTGAGACGTTGGAGCCTGCTCGGGTGTAGCTGAGTGGAAGCAGGCCCGAGAAGCCCCCAGGGAACCCCAGATGGATGCCTCTGGGGAGTGTCAGCCCAACCAGGCTTCCCACCCCACCTCCTGCCCTGGTCACTGCCATCACTGCAGCCCCAAGCTAGCCCTCCTTATCCCCCTAGACTAGTGCCCAGCTGTTCTGTGGGTGGGGGAACGGAACGACCCGTGGTGAATTGGACTGGAGGGAAAATTAAGTTCGTAATAACATCAGGCTGCTTTGGCAGCACTGTCAGGGCAGCTGCCCGCCCTGCTTCCTGCTGTAGTGGTCTGGAGTCCCCAGCACCCCATTGTCTGGCAGGGGAAAGGCCAGGCTGAGGTCACCCGCAGTGGCTGAGAATCTTGAGTCCAGAGTCTACGGTGGTACCTGAGAGCTCAGAATGTGGCTTCTCTCCTAGGATCTCCATTGCTTTTCTGCTCTCCGACTGACCCTCATTCGACAAAATGAAGCTAACAACCAGAGAGGGTAATAACTTGCCCAGAAACACACAGCCAGGTTGCAGCAAAGACTAGTACACAAACCCAGAGCAGTTAAGGCTCTGGTTCTGGGTCCTATTTCAGGATTCCTAGGTGACCGCTGGACCCTCTGCCACCATGGAGCAGGCCCTCGAGCTGTGCTTCGTGATGTCCTGACTGGCCTAACTCCAGAGAGAAGCCCCGGCTGCTGAAAACTCTGTGATGTCTCCTAGTCCTGATCTTTGTCCACAATGTGGCCTACATCTGGACTGCCTTGTTGGCCCCAAAGCCCTGTCTCCTTTCCATGGCTCCCTTGGAGTGCAGGATGAGTCACCTGCTCCAGGAAACCTCTTGCCTTTTTCCAACCATCAGCCAGGCTGGGCCAAGTTCTGTTCTGTTGAGGTTTTGCTTCTGCGCCCCTCCCCTAAGGAGAGGAAAGCTCAGGACTGCGGGACCTGACGCTCCTCGAAAGTCCAAAGACCCTCCACTTGCATCTGCACCCCCCCCCCCTCCAAGCTTAGGACTAAGGCTACAGGACAAGACCCAGCCTCCAGCTCGCCCTGGAGATGCTCTGTGCCTCTGGAGCCAGCTAGCCAGATCTCCAAGCTTCAGTTTTCCCCACTGTCAAGATGTGACCCCTCCCTAAAGGGCAGGCCTTAATGAAATTAGGTTTTCCAGTTGGGGGGAGGCGCTTCTGGGCAGAGAGGGGCCTCACCCTCAGGCAGCCATACATGCAGATGGACATCCAGTTGGTAAGCATCTTCTCCACCACAGACTCCGTGCGCCGCAACATGAGCTTGGGGTTCTTGGCCGCCGAGGCGTCGATGAGGTCCACGAGCAGCTCCTTCATGATGCTCGTATAGTACTCTAGCTTGCTGTGCAGCGCAATGGTCAGCAGGGATGCCAGGCTGCACCTGCAGGCACAGCGTCAGCAAAACTGAGCCTCCCCGCTGGACCAGAGCAGCCTTCCATGGTGCCTCATAGCAGACGGCCAGAGGACTCTGCCTCCGTTGGGAGTCAGTGTGGCCAATGAGGAATGCCTGGGGTGTGTGGGGGGGGGGTCCCAGAGCCTGCATCTCTCAGCCTTACCTGTCACGCACGGCGAAGTCCTTCTGCTGCTCCAGAGCATGGACGAAGACGATGAGGAAGTGCTTGTTGTTGAGCAGCGAGGAGAACAGGCTGATCCCTTCCTCCATGCTGGGCCGACAGTGTTCAGGGATCTGCAGAAGTGGAAGGAAACACCCCGATGGTTTGTGTCCCAGGAGGTTCCAGTGCCCATGCTGGCTGCATAGCTGCCTCCTGGAATAGGACGTTCACTACCTGCCACAAAGTGTACCCCCTTAACTTCTCCTACTGGATAGCCAGCGGAGCAGCAGGGTGACAAAAGGCCATAAGGACAGCAGCAGGGAGCCCCATAGCCACTCTGTGTCACTTTCTATCTAGCCAGCGGTGGCATGACATCATATGCCCCATGACATCATGTGCCCGTGCTCTCTGCCAGGTCTAGGGCAGGGGGAATGGGGGTGGGGGAGGGGATGACAGCACCCTGAACGGCTGAGTGAACGCCTCCTAGAAGGGAAGGTAACTACCTTCTAATGATTCAGATCACAGGGTGCGTGGGGCCCTTGGGGCCAGGATACTCACGTTCCACTCTCCCAGCAGTGGATGTGTTTCCTGTGGCGGGGAGCCACCCTGGGAGTTGAGGGTCTTCGAGGGCAGCACATACCGCTCTTCATAGAGGGAAGAACACTGTGGAGAGAGACCTCAGCTTTAGCTCTGCAGATTGCCTGGCACCCGGAGTTGCCACATGTGGAGGAGTGTGGCAGGGCCCTAGAGGGGCACAGATTATAGTGTAGCCTAGCAAGGGACCCAACGGGTGAACAAGGGCCACTGAACGTGTAGCAGGGGAGACGGAAGCTGGCAAGCTGCCATGTTCTGAGGTTGAGAAAAGGTAGAGACAGGTCTCTTTAAATGGTAGACCCACGTGTTTCCTTGGTATACTACACAGGGGACAGTCAGCCCACAAATCCTGGACCACCAAGAGGAAAAGGCAATGTGGAGACCAGGACGTCTGGCAGGGACCTAGGAGAGTCCTTACCCCTCTGCTCAGCTCCCTCAGAGAGGGGAGAGGCAGGTCGACATGGAGCCAGAACAGCGGTTCTCCATACAGAAAGCTGAGCATCAAATAAGCAGAGAAGGAAAATGGGAAGGAAGAGAACCAGGATGGGTGTGGACAGGCTCCCAAAAGGTGCTTTTACCCAAACTACCTGTGGTGACCAGCGCATGCGGGAAGGTATGTACCTTGGGAAAGAAGGTTCGAGTCACGAAGTGCTTGTACTCCAAGAAGGGGATGCCCTGGCTGCGGTTCAGCTCCTTGGTGAGGTCTGTCATGTCCGTCTGCAGCTCTGCAAAGCCTGTGGGACAGACCAGCGACTGTGAGGGATCCTGCCCAGCCACGGGCAGCGCCACCCGGCCCCGGCACTTACCTTTGCGGATCTCCTCTCGGATCTGAGACTCCATCTCTTCCATCTGCAGCAGGGTCTTCTGCCAGTAGCGCTCAGCACGGCGGCTCTTGGTGCAGAAGACGAACAGAGCTGTGGGCAGCAGAGGGGCGACTCAGGTCCCCAGGACCCATGAGAAGGCATCGGCACCTGCTTGCTGTCTGCAGGCTACGGGCCTGGAGGGTCTGGCTCTACCCATTGGTCTCAGTGCCTCTGGTCAGGAGGGGAGCAGATGTCTTTAGCCTTTCTGCCGTCTGTCCTTCCCTGACAATACAGCTTGGGGACCAGCTAGCAAGACAACCCTGATGTCTCTTAGAAAGAGAAACGTGTCAAGCAGCACTCATTGGGGGCTTTCTCTGGGTAGAAGAATTATGGGCAATTTGCTTCTTCTGCTCTGATGTACCTTGTGAGTTAAACTTTTCAAAGGCAGCATACAGTACCTGCCTTTCTTGGCAGGGATGTAGCATCCATTGATTTGTGTGTGTGTGTGTGTGTGTGTGTGTGTGTGTGTGTGTGTGTGTGTGTGTGTATTCTATAATATATATGTAATAGTATTTTTAGGAACAAATATCCAGGGTGTTCCTCTTCGTCCTGTTTTCTCTCATAGCTTTTTTTATATTGAACACAGTAATTTAAATTAAAACAAGAGCAAGGGAGCACTCCTGCACATGTGAGGACCTGGGGGTCCCCAGGACTCATAAGAAGCAGGGCATGGTGGCATGAGCCTATAATCCTATAATCTGAATGCTGGCAAGACAGAGAAAGGTAGCTGCCTGGAGCTCGCTGGTCAGCAAGCCTAGGTAAAATCGGTGAGCTCCAGGTCCCAGTGGGAGATCCTGTCTCAAAAACCGGATGACAGACACTGAGGAGCGACACCTCTGGCCCTAAATGCACACACTGTAGAGTCCACCCATTTACAGGCCAGGTGTCTGAGTTCACTCACATACCATGTGACCATCAACTCACAGAACTTTAGACTGTTCTTACTGTCCAAGGGAGAGCCTTACCTGGTAAGCAGTTGCTCTCATTCCCTCCCTCTCCCAGATGACCACAAATGGATTTGTCTCTATGGCTTTGCCTATTCTGTAAACTTCAAATAAAAACAGTTGGGCATCCTTTTGTGTCTCTCTTTCATGTTCCATGTTTTCAAAGCCCATCTAGATTGTGGAATGTTTTGGAAATTCATTCTTTTCTGTGGCTGAAAACATCATTGTATGGCTATACCACACCCTAATTACTCACTTATCATTTAATGGCCATTGGGCTGTTGTACCTCTTGGTTAATGTAGATAATATTGCTACAAACCTCTGTGAAAGAGATTTAATGTGGCCATGTTTTCTTTCTCTTGAGTAGATACCCAGGTGTAGATTTACCGAGCCATCTACACCTAACCTAATGGCTTTTAGGAAATGACAGGCCATTTCCCGAAGGCAAGAATACCTTTGTCCCCCCCAGCACTGTAGGGGGGCTCTGATCTTTATGCCACATTGTGTATATTAAACACACAGGATCATTTCCCCTGGACAAACTTCTTCAGTAGCCAATGGCCTGGGCACAGAGGATCCTATCAATATCTGCCACCTTCTACCTGTCCCACCCCAGGGTGCCTAACCATGCCCCTCCCCTTACCCACTGCCACTCTCAGAGGGACTCAGGTATGGCCTCCCGACTCTCCCAAGCGCAGGCTACCTACCAACCACAGACAGCAGCAACAGGACACTGCAGATGACGATGGACACCACAATGGCCGTCTCGCTGCCCCCCAGCTGCAGTGTGGCGATGGTCTGGTTGAAGTTCCCCACCTGGATCTGCACACAGCGGGGGGTGGGGGGTGGGGGGCGGCACGTCAGGCTTTGCTAGAGCAGTGTCTCAGCTCTTCTCACTGGTGTGTGCTCTGAGCCTCACAGACAACAGATGACCACAGTGACTCCTGGTCAACCAGGCAGTGCCAGACAGACTGTTATCCAGAGTTTGGCGCAGAGGCCAACTCAGTACAGGGCTGTAGTAATGACCGCCTAGGAGGGGCTTCAGAGATGCTGTCCTGGAGCAGGTGAGGGGTGACTCAGCCCCTGCCCTCTGGGCTTGCCTCTGCTCTACTCCATGATTCTACACAATGACTGGCAGGCCACACTGTGGGTGGGACACCAAAACACACGGGAGCCAATTGTTTAATAGCTGCTGGCACTAACCGATGACTTGGGCCTCAGTTTCTCCATCTGAAGCTCTACTTTCCTGGCCAGAGTCATTGAATAATGAAACGCTCAACGATTTCTGTACCCGGAAGCCGGGCCCACCCCTGAGCCCCACCCACTCACTGTGATGGGCAGCTGTCCTTCAGCTGTGCCCAGGGAATCATTGACTGAGCAGTGGATGACTCTGTCTGAGATGATCTGGATGTCGCAGGACACCTGGCCAATCTTGATGTGGTACTCATGGCTCTCCAGCCCCAGGCTGTCTTGCTCCTTCTGTGCGTGCAGATGGGATGCTGGGATGCGGGTGGGATTCCCAGGTCAGCTGCCCCCCTCCTCCCACCACCCGTGCTCCCAGTCAGGTGCTCACGTGAATGACGAGGGTGAGCGGCTCTCCTGGGTGATGTTTGATCCACTTCTCCCTCTTGGCTGTGGAGAACTGTGGGTTGGGGAGGTAGTCTAGGCGGAACCGGCTGCCCCGCTGTGCCTCCGCAGGGTCCAGCAGCTCCTCGGCCGCCTCGTCTGCATATGCCCGGCCATTGATGAAGAAGTCTACAGGTGCCGAAGCATTGCTCAGGGCTCCAGGAGATGGGCAGGTGATGAGCGTGGAGTTGAGAACCTTGCAGAACTGCAAGGACAGGGTACGGTGAAGCCATGGGAGTGGAGAAGTGAAGGGAGAGGGTAACGGAGAGAGAGATGGAGAAGGCAAGTGGAGCAGAAAGGCAGAGACTTCAAGACTCTGGCTACACAGGACCATCTCACCTTCAAAGCCCCTCCACACCTCCACCTACTGCATCCCCTTACCGTGGGCTCCCGGCCAATGTGGTGCACAGCCATTGATACATTCTGTACCATGTGGAAACGTTCACCAGCCACAGTGATGGTCCTGCCGCCACTGAGGGAACATCGGGACCTGTCAGGCTCCCTGCAGCCTGGACAGTGAGACAGGGTGGGCACCGGTGGCTCTGGCTCTCACCTGACAGGGCTGCGGCCTGGGCTGATGGCTGTGATGACTGGGTTCTGCATGTACCAGAAGGTGAGGTTTCCATGCACGCAGCCCCGGCTCTCAAAGCGTACACACACAGGCACTGGAGAGGGCAGGGTACCCCCTGGCACGGTGCAGGTGATACTGGTGGCCGTGCGCCTGTGTGTGGGGGTGATGAGCAGGTGACATGGGTGTGGCCGTTTCCCGTTGTTCACCCACTCCCACTGCAGGTCCCTCAGCCTTGTGTTTCCTCATTCTAAACAGTTTCTCCTTCCCATTGCAGTTACGTCCAGCTCCTTCCTTCCCAGATCTACCCCAAGCCAAGAAGGGACAGAGCAAGGCATGATCAGCTGACAGGCTATGAGGACGGCTTACGTAAGATCTGTGCAGGGGTCCGTGTCATTCACCAGGACCTGGAGCATGGAGCCCACGTTGAGGTCACTGCCGTGAATGGTGATTCTTGTGCCCCCGGCCTTTGGTCCCATGGAAGGCTCCAGCGAGTGGACTGTGGGCAGCTGGGGAGAAGGAAAGGAATTAGGCTCTGGCTGCAGGCTTGTGGGGAATGAGCTGGATGGTGAGAGGTGGTAGCTTACTTACCACATATGAGAACTGTTCCCGAGACCTGCCTTCCTTGGAGACATTCACCGTTACCACGTCTGAGAAGGCCCCCGGGGCAGGCCCTGTGGCACACACGATCCTGAAGGCAGGGCAGGCATATGGGCAGAAGGTGAGCCAGTGCCTGTATCTGCCCATGGCCTCTGCCTCCCATTCCCACTGGGGCCATGATGCTGAACCAACAATGTTCTCCATAGATGGGCACTGTGGGTTTACCCAAGAGAGGCACAGCTACTCTGCTGTTTCCTCCAGATCAGTGGCTCTGAGACAAGGCTCAGATGGTCTCTGATACCAGGCAGTTTGCCCAGTTAGCCTGGCTGTCCACCTGATGCCCTTATCTGCAAGCCTGGCCCAGAGCCTTCCAACAGGAAGCCCAGCTAATTACCTTCTTGCAGACATCCCCTGTTGGGGCAGCTGTTACACCCTGACCTTTATACCCCACCAGCCTCTCTCCCTTCCAAACTTTACTAGTAGCAAAGTGGTTCTCATCAAAGCTCTGCTTATGTGGAAGGAGGCAGAGCCCCGAGGGCTTCTCAGAGAAGGCAGCAGAGAGCTGGCAAGGATAAAGGAGTGGCCCAGGCAGAGTCAGTGGGGAGGCCTAGTCACAGCCATGTGCCCTGTTGGGTGAGGGACAGGGCTAGGGGGAGAAGGAATAGGTTGGCAATGCTTGACACTCACTCCTCTGAAACGGTGTATCTGTCAGCCAGGGGTTCACAGGCCACGCCGCCAATCCACACACCATGTGCCACGTCACTGAGCCGACGGCCCAGGTTCCTGCCGCGGATGGTCACCAAGGTTCCACCGTCCAAGGGGCCACTCAGAGGCTCAATCTGCCGGGGCGGGGGGAGGGGCAAGGCAAGGGAAGGTCTGAGGCCTGGGTGTCTCTCTCACTGTCACGTGTGCCCAGGAGGTGGGGCCACACAGACCCTCTGCCTAGCAGAGGACAAGGAGGCTCAGAGTGTTCAGAGGCAACAGGTGGCTGGGCTGCGTGGGTCCCAAGGCTGATGATGCCATGTGGCCACACCTGACCACAGAATTCAGGATCTAAGCCAGAAGCTGATTGGGCTAAGGGTGAGCACTTGACCCATGCTAAGCCAATCGAAATCCTTCCCTGAGATTTTTTTTCCCCTAACTAAATCAGGCTGCTGAGTTGCTGAAATCCTCAGTTGTCACCAGGTCAGAGGTTTCCTGGGTGGCTGTAAAATATCAATGGATCAAAGCCTAGCCTCCTCCCCCTCCCCCTCCTCCTCCCAGTGTCTGTGCCCCACTAAGACATTAGCCATGGGAGGTAACCTATGAGCCAGGAATTCTGTGTGTGCCCAGCGTGTTGTGTGCTTACCGCTCGGATTTCAGGGGCCGGGCAGGTGCCAGGGAGTGGCTGCAGGGGCCCTCTCAGACGACAGCCATCATTCCAAACACAGAGGTGACCCAGGTCTTCACGGCCCAGGCACTGGGAACAGTCAGGGCTGCCCATGGCACAATTGTAGACCACAACTGTGGACACAGAACAGCACGGTGAGCCTGAGGCGAGGTGACTCTGGGGTCAGCATCCATGAGGTTCTTGGCCAGCTCCTACCTATGCTGCTCTGTGTCCTGGCCCCAGCCCCATCAACAGTCCTTCTCCTCATGGGGACCCCGTGTGGAGGAATTACTGACTCCCCCGTTTTATGGACACGATTTATAGGGATTGGCTCACTGAGTCCTGGCGAGTCTTGCAGTAAAGGTTTGTGACCTCACTTAACTCGGGGACAAGAAGGTTCAGAGAGGCAAGTAAGGTCCTGGGGCTTACAACAGTCATCGTTGTGAGGCTGTCTCAGTGAGTGCTGGCCACCGGCCACCTATGGGGTGTGGTGTTTGTGGCTGCCAGTGATTCCCCAAAGGCTGCGCCCCACCTTCTGGCCTGTGGGATAGATGGGACACTCACCTGTCATGGGGTTAGGGCTGTCTAGGAACCGGTCTGGCGGCCCCTTCAGCTTCAGACTCAGTGGAAACACCTGGCTCTTCTGAGTTGTGTGCAGCTGCAAAATGAGGAAGGGCAAGGGTGGGGTCTGTCTCTCGAGGGGACAAGGGTGTCACCACGATGGATGAGAGCGGGGAAGGGGGTGGGGGAACCAAAAGGCAGAAGCAGGCAGGGTGAGGAGAAAGGAGGCCGAGTGGGTTTCTCCCGCCCTGCTGGGCCTTACCACTTACCACCACTTGGTTGCAGCGGACCAATGAGTTATTCTCCCATACAGCCTCAAAGCTCTCTTCCAGCCCAAAGCTGCACTCGAGGGAGGTACCCTGCAGACACAGGACAGAGGAGCCTTCCTGGCACCCATCCCCCACCCCTGTGTCAGAACACGGCAGCCTCTACGCTGACAGGGGGGCTAGGGACTCCATCAGGCTTTTGCTGCTAGAATCTCCTTCCTGGCCGTCATGTCAGAGACTGTACAGATACTGGGGACACTGGCAGCATAGTTAGGAGCTGGCTATGAACCTTATGGATGCTGACTCTAGATTTGTCTCTCCTCAGGCTTACCGTGCTGTCCCATGTCCACTATTGTGCTATGGGCACACCTGACTGTTCCTAGTGCCTGGGCCGTGAGGACCCTCTGTATTTGGAATGATGGCTGTCGTCTAAGAGGCCTCTGAGACCCCACCAGTGACCTAAACCAGTTCCTGATGCCCCAGCTCCAGGAGACTTTGCCTGACCCTTGGGCTGAGCACCCCATGAACCTCCATGTGACATGTAGCAGGCCTCCGCCTGGGGTGGTCTTCTTTTTACCACCAGTGAGAATCACCACAGTGTCTAAACCCAGCTGCCCCCCTGGAGCCCCAAGGTCCCCTTGGATCAGGATACCTCACGCTCCATCCTGCCCCAGCAGTAAAGGGATGAGCTGAGGGACCTGTTCTACTCCCAAAGCCTGCCCTGTCCAACAAAATGTCCTGTTTTCTGGCTTAGGCTGTTTGTACTTCTCTCTTTGCCCATTGGTGAAGGTCCTAGCTGACTGCGGGCCCTTTATATACCCCTAAAAGCAGCAGAAGTTGGTGGGAAGCTTGGGTTCAACCTCACATAGGCCTAGCTTTAAATCCCATCTTTACTCGTTCACTGTGTGGCCTCATGCAAGCATGTGAATGATGAATAGGTCTTCTGGGCAAAGCATTCTAGGTTTTAGAGGCTTCCATGCACAGGTGTCTAATGTGTGCTTGCAGGAAGTGCTCAATAAATGTTAACATGTGCCGGGCGTGGTGGCGCACGCCTTTAATCCCAGCACTCGGGAGGCAGAGGCAGGCGGATTTCTGAGTTCGAGGCCAGCCTGGTCTACCAAGTGAGTTCCAGGACAGCCAGGGCTATACAGAGAAACCCTGTCTCGAAAAAACCAAAAAAAAAAAAAAAAAATGTTAACATGTTAAGCTGGACCTAACTCCCCAGTCTCATCTCGCTCCCTCAAGAGTCATATCAATAAACATTTACTGAGTGATAAACTTGGGTTTCATGTGTCAGACCGACCAAGGCCATGCACCGTGCGCCATTACTTCCTGTTTATGCCCCCTGCTGTTGGCAGATGTGACACCCTGAGGAAATAAAGCAGGTCAACCTCTCCTTCCTGGGGTCCTAGCCGGAAGCTAACACAGGAAAGAGGCTGCTGACAGGGCCAAATGCTGGTTCTGTTCCCAGTGTGCGGAGCTGGAGGTGGGTCCCCTCCTTAGCACATGGCAGAACAGCCTGTAGCAGGGCTGCCTAGTGTCTAGGCCCCAGTCCTGACCCCACGGTGATTTAGAAACATGGTCAGGGTGAGGTGCCAGCAGACAGCACGGGACAGGGGGGGGGGTGTCACGTAGCATGGAGGGTGGGTATTCCTGTGTCCGAGAAAAGTAGAGACTACACCAAGAGTCCCGCACAGCTGGAGAGAATCAGCCAGGACCAAACTGGGGGCTAGAGCCTCCCCCACCCTGCTTCTGTGGCCCACCAGGCCTTGGCAGGGGAGGCTTTTTGTTGGAAGGCAGCTCTACCCTGGCTCTCAAGAGCCCCTACCCCATAGAGGCTCCCTGACACATCCCAGATGCCTGGCACGTGGCCCCCACGTGTGACACCCGTCACGGGCCTCAACTCCCGAGTGGCAGAGACAGATGGCATATCCCAGGAATTAGGAGAGCTGGCATCCTTCCAAAACTCATCACCCCCCCCCCCCGCCACACTCCTTCTGGGGGGGGGGTGCGGCAGAGATGGCCACATCCCCTAACCCAGAACACTTCCTCCCTCAGTGTCCCCTCTAGACCATGGGAATTAGGGGCATGGCCTTTTCTGGCCATCCCTGGGAAAGACATGAGAGCCTTGAACTGGGCCAGTATGTTCCACAGAGCTTGGAGCACCCTGGTCTTGCTCAGCCTGGGCAGGGCAGGCAGAGCCCATGTGGACCTCATCTACCCAAGGACTGTGGCGCTAGGCAGGGGGCTGAGCCACTATGTCAGGGAGCCTCCAGGGCAGGAGTACTGGGGCCTGGGCCAGGGTTCCCTTGGCAGCTGCTGGCTGCCTGCAAGGCTGCCCCCATCAGCCTTGCTTTTGCCTGCTCCAAGTCTTACACAGCTGGAATGGGGCTCAGAGAGAAAAGCTGGGCCACCATTATGGGCGCTGGGATAGTCTGAAGCCCACAAAGACCCTGTTCAGCCTCTACTTACATGGAAGAAGGTGGCCTTAGTCAGGGGCACCAGGATGTCTTGGGAGCCACCTGTAGGCACGGGCGCTAGGGGCGAGGGCAGGATCTGGGGACAGTCCTGAGGGCTCTGCAAACCAAACACAAGATGGGGGTCAAATAGGATGTTTCAGAGCCCCCACCCCCACCAGACAGTCGTGCCTCCCCAGGGTGCCAACAGTCTCCATAGCAATGCCTGCAGCCCCACTTTCTAGATAAGGAGACAGAAAATGTGCCATCCAGGCAGAGCCTTCCTCCTGGATGTACTCCTTAGTCCCAGAGTGCCTAGAAACTGCGCAGCGGTAAGCTCTTCCGTGGCTGGGTTCTTTGGGATTCAACCTTGCAGTACACTAACACTAGGCCAGACCTGGGCTAAAAATTGCCTCTGCGGCTCTCAGAGACCACACCACACTGTACAGAGGAAACTGTACAGAAGAGGGGCAGAGAAGGTGAGGGTGTGGCTATGCTTTCTCCACATTCCTCAGCAGGATACTGGGCAAATATCTGTGCTGGGGCTTTGAAGTCCTACCTATTGCCACCTCAATATCTGACCTACAGAGGCGAGAGGTCACAGGGACCCCACACCCCGAGGCTACTCTAGCCAGGGGTCTCTTGGTCACATCTGTCAGGGCAAGAATTAGTGCTAGGATACCTGTGTGTACATGAGGTCACCCTCTGGGACAAGGACAGTCTCTTGGGGTTTTCCTCTGTCCTCCCCTTTGCCCTCTCCCTTTGGAGACAGGGTCTCAGTATGTTGCTCTGACAGGCTGGCCTCAAGTACTGGGGTCCCACGTGTGGGCTGCCACTCCTATCAGCCTCTCTAGCTTCTGCCCGCTATGTGCTTGCCACACGGCCCAAGCTGACCTCAAATTTGCCTTTTCCTGCTTCAGCCTCCCTGGTGCTGAGATCACAGGTGGGTAGTCATGGTTATCACAGTTAGTTCCTAATCACACGGGGACCTTCCCCTTAAGGGGACCCTGACCAAGCTAGACCAGTGAAGACCCTGCTGAGAAACCCCTTATACCACCGTTGAACTCCTGGATCCAGTGGTCCCTGAAGATGACTGTTGACTAGCAGAGCCAGTCTGGGCTTTTTCCTTATAGGGTTTCCTTTCCCGTTTCCACCCAGGCCATCAGACAGCTTTTCCCATTTGCCGACCTGACCTGCAGGCTGTGTATGGTTACACGTAGGACAGGGATGAGTGCACAGGGGACGGGGAGAGGTCAGCAGCTACCATCATGCAGGTGTGCGCAGAGCCTGCTCTGGTTCACACAAGTTGGCGCAGACCTCTGCCCGCAGAGCTGGAACTGCCAGGGCACAGAGCTAGGTGGCTACGATCCCAAACGTGCTCCTGGAAAAATGGAGCCGCAGGAGTGCCCAGAACTCCTACAGTGTCTCCAAGCTCAAGAGGGCAAGCGCTGGCATCCCAAGCCAACAAGCATCAATAGACCCAGTGACTGGGGCCCCCTGGCCTACTGCCACTTGCTGTGGTCCAGCCCACAGTCCGTGATGGCTGTCAATACCCATCAAGCCACTCAGCCACTGGCTCTAGCCCTGTGCCACCCTGTGGTTTGGAACACGCCAGGCTCTGATCCAGCTACCGCTTCCCATCCTGCTTCCAAAGTTTGACATCATGCTGCCCTGGGAGCACTAGGCTCTGAGAGGCAACACTGGCCCCGGAACACCTGGCACCTTCCTGCCTCTTCTCATCCCAACCCCGGAGCCAGCCCTAGCAGCCTCCCTGTGGGAGCCACTGGGGCCATGCACACGTGGCTGCAAGCCTAACCTTCAGGCCCTCCTTTCCAGGAGCCAGGGGTCCCGGAGGACATGCAGACCCTCTTGCCTGCCGTCTGCCTGGGAGGCCTGGCGCCTCCACAGCTAACTGGCACTTAATTAAATGCCAAGTCGAGCAATGGTTCAGACCCTCGCACAGGCCTTAGTGAAGCTGTCTCGTCTCCTGCCAGATTACAGTAATGCTCTCCGACAGCCCCTCTGGGGCTGGCCCACTCCTGCCCTGAGGGAGAGCTGCAGACCTGGAGACCAAGCTGACTGCCAGCATCAGACACACCTCCCAGCCGCCGAGCTCCTATGCAGGTGTCAAGACCCACACAAAATCCTTTTAGAAGATGTCTCTGCTGGGCACCCATGCACAGTGGCCACAGATTCTAAAATCATCTAGGTGCCAAGTATAGGGTTGGTGCCTCCTGGAGTAATTCCAGATCTCTAATTTAGCCCTTCCTGTGGGCCTCACTTTACAGAGGGATAAAGACACAGAAAGGGTCAGCAGCTTGCCTGGGATCACACAGCCACAGGTCAGAGCTAAGGCTTTGAGCCTGTGGTAGGAAAGACAGAACTACTTCTAAATGGCTCTTCCCCAGTGCTTAGCACAGACTCCAGTATACAAGCAGCACTCAGTAAGCACTGGTGGACTGTAAGGTGGGCCCCTGGTCCTACAGGGTTGGCATGTACCAGGCAGATGCAATGGACACTTTTGCTCTTCAGCAGTCACCAAGTCCCTGCTGTGTATGCAGCCTAGGGTTGTAGGTAAGAACATGCCATAACCAGGATGCCTCCAACCCCAGAGCCACAGGGATGATGGGCCTAGACTAACCATATCCCAACACCCAGAGTGTCTCTCAGTATGACCATAGGCCGCTCCTGGGCCTGTCAGTGAAGAAGCCCTGTTCTGTGTGCGCTCTGTGAGCTGGGTGTGGTTTCTGCATGCTGCTGAAGGCTGGCCTGAGGGTCAGGCTGAGGCTATGGCAGCCCCTCCCAGGGTGCACAGCCCTGACATAAAGCAAGGGGAGGTCTGGCCGAGCTCAAGGCGCTGCTATTTGCCTGCCATGGTCTGGGAATTTCCTGTGTGATCCCTGAAAGTGGGAGGAGCCTTCCAGGATAAGGGTGACACACCATGGGAACAGAGCCAGGGGTCTTAGTACCCAACTCTATATTTCAAAGAAAGGCAGAGGGATTTGGGTTCAAGGTCTCCCAAGTAAGTGGCCATGAACAAGCCACCTCTTCCTAAAGCCACAAGGACAAAGAATTGAAGTGTCTGAGAAACTGAAAACACGGGATGACAATGTTCCACCCATAGCATCCACTGTGGACGGAGGGCACAGCTTTAGCCTGGATTGGACTTTCCAGAAGGTCACACTGTAGCCCTGAAGTGTCGCCTCTAAGAACTGGCTTTCCTGGAGTAGTAACCCAGAGAGATTCAAGGGCAGGGGAGGAAAAAAAGGCCACCAGCTTGCCCAGCCACAGGGATTAGTTGAACACGCAGTAATGAGTTCCCTGCCCCATCCCACCCCTGGCTATTGGTGCAATGCCAGGACTACGGTAACTTTAAAGCCAAGAGGAGTGGGTACACTAAAGCTGTGGGTGGGGTATACCCGAGACAAGGCTTACCGTGGGGTTTGGTGAGTCCTGGCACTGAGATTGGTTGGAGACACATGCATGTAGCTGGATGCACCAGGAGCAAGGCCACTGTGTGGACAGGCAGCTGGTACAGCTGGAAGACAAGGGGCCCCTCAGAAACGATGACCCTAGTGCCTTGGGGAAAGGGGGCAGATGGGCCATCTTGTATGGTAGTGAGCTTCCCGCTAATGAGAGGTATACAAGGGAGAAACAGGTAGACTCTTTTAGTCTGCCTCTGCCAGTCTGGTGTCAGTGTGCAGGGCCTGGCTGGTCAAAGCTTGCTACATGCAAGGGAAAGGTGTGGGATCCTGTCTGTTGTGTGTACTGCATCCTGTCTGTTGTGTGTTCCAGGGTCTGAAGCTGTTCTCCAAGCTGGGTGGGGCCTGTTCCCCCTCCCGCTGCCCACTCACGCTGTATGGGGGTAGACGTGTCCAATTCGGCTGCAGTCGTAGATGGTGAAATTGGCTGAGACAATGTTGTGTCCTTTGACCCTTACAGACATCTCAACGGTCACATGGTCTGGAAAGTGATCAGAGAAACAAAAGTCTTCATTCACAGGCGATGCTGGCAGGGTCCCACCCTTGGGCTGGCATCACAGCCAGGCACTCACCCTGGCCAGCAGGAAAGGATGGAAACTGGGCCCTAGGCAGGAGATTGCAATAGGCAATCTGATGATCATAGGCAGGGCCGGGTACTCGGGCTACTGTTCGAACGCCATTTCCATAGTCACAAGCCATCTCCATGCCACTGAGGCTGGGCAGGCTTCCTGAGATCTGTAAGATCATACCCTGGGGGAGAGATGCCCTCAGGTGAGGCCCAGGTCATGCCCCTTACAGATCCTGTCGCAAAAGAGTATCTGTCTGATCCTGCCTGAGTGTCTCTCAGAAAACGGTTTGTCTCGAGGGAAGTCAAGGCTCTCTACTCGGAAGACACCCTGGAGCTTTAGTGTTTCCATTTGAGGCTCCTCACCTCAGAGGTCACACAGGCTCTGTCAACCTGGAGTTGTGACACAGCCTGCAATCCCAGCACTTGAGAAGCTGGAGGAGGAGGATTGCTACAAGGACAAGGCTGGACTGGACTGGGCTATGGTATCTCAAAAATAGAAGGCCTCTGAAGCACACGGTTGCTAGACCCCACTCTCCACCCCCAGACACATGGACCTCACTCCCACCTTAGGGCTGCTGGACTGTAGTTTCCTATGAAGCTATTCTTCCTCATACTTACTCCACACCCTATCCCAGGGCAAGGCCGGTGGGCACCGTTTTCCTGCCTACCATTGTGCCCCACCTGACTATATTTTGCATGCAATACCACCTCTACATTTTACCTGTCCTATTCTCTCCCTCCAAGAGCACATTAGCTCCTCCCAGGCCAAGGGTTGGTCCCCAGAGTTTGTACACACACGGCACCCAGTAAGTGCTCAGTACAATGTGAATAGACAAGGGGATGAATGACTATGCCTACCCCAGGCTGCCCAGGGACGAGGCTAGGGCAGGACTGACATGTGACCTGGTGGAGTAGACGGGTTGGACCACTGGAACCCCTCGGGGTGACATAGGATTATCCTTAGGGGAGTCAGTGAGGAGGAGCTGGGAGGGCCCTAGCTGCTGGGCCACCCACCTTGCTGCAGGCATGAACTAGCCACCTGCCCTGTCTGTCCCATATCAGGGATAAGTGATGGCCACTAACACTCCCAGAAGAAGACAAGAAGGGTTTATTCTCTATCTGGGTATCCCTAGTCAGCATATTCAGAAACTGTCATTTAAACGCCAGCAGTGGCCCTGTGCACTGCTATGGACTCAGGTTGCATGCTCCTAACTGTTGACTAGGTTCTGCAAGAGGCCATGGCAGAACCTTGAAGAGGTGGTCCAGCCACGGAGATAGTGCCTGGCCCTTGCTGTGAGCTTCCTAAAGCCTGGCTGTCGCTGGCCGTGCCCTCGGGCTTTAGGCTGGTGTGGCTCCACTCACTGTGTAGTCCCGGTGCACATCAATCTCCGAGGGCAGTACTGTCATGGCAGGGCAGCGGCTGGGGCCCTCACTGGCACTGGTCCAGAAATGCGGCTGGCTGGAGTTGGTGCAATCCTGCTGGAGTGTGCACCTGCAGGCACCATAGGGTCAAGTCCTAGGCCAGGGCCACTGCCACCTCCCCTCCCTGCCCCAGCCCTCCCCGCCCTGCCATCAGCTCAGGGGCCTCACCGGGTCTCCAGAGTGCACCAACCACAGTAGGCATCAGCCGCACCCACGCAGTCCCCGCAGGTGGAGTGTACCTCACACGCCGCCACCTTCACTCGGGCCATCTGCAGGCAGAGGGGGCCCAGCTGAGGAAGGGAGCCATCTCTCCCTCGTGAGGCTAGGGTAGCTAACTCTGGAGGCATTAATTAGTAGAGGGTATGTGGGGGGAAACATAGCCTCCTCGAAGCAGCGTGTCCCAGACATGAGTGAGCAAAGACGGAGGTGGGGAAGGAGGTGTCCCCGACAGGAGGGTCAGCATGCGCAAAGGGCCGGCACCAAAGCTGGCTGGCTGCAGTTCCTCACCTGGTGGGATGTCATCAGGTATAGGTAACCAGGATCCATGGGGTCAAACTGCATGATGTGGTGCACAGGCTCCCCATAGGCCACAGTCAGCACCCGCCTGCTTACTACCTGCATGCTCTCGTTCAGGCTGATCTGTGGAAGGAAAGGCCATCTCCTACTGGTGCCGGGGGAATGCCACCCACGAGGTCAGGCTGCCCCAGGGTTGGAGTCTCCTCTCCCCTCCTGCTCAGATGGTCCAGGGTAAAAGGGAAAACGGGGCTCCTAGGTGGAGTGTGCAAGCGCCAACTCGTTCTCACTAACTCAACAGCGCCCCCACCAGGAACTCCCGTCCTGCTAGACTCCAACATCTCCCCCAGGTATGTGTGGGCTGTAGTTTCCAAACCATTCTCTGGAAGGCTGCTGGTTGTCATGGCTAAGAGCAAGGCTTGAATTCTATTTCTGGCACACACTACGATCCAAATGAGTTGTTTTCCCTCCCTGAGCCTCAGTTTCCCCAGTGAATAAGAGTCAGGATGGTCATCGTTCCACCGGGCTGTGGGGGTACAGGAGATAAGACAAGCGGAGTCCTGGGCGAGGTCCCAGGCCCCTCTGCATGGCTCTTTCTGGGACTGGCAAAGCCCTGCTGTCTGTGTCCCCTGTGTCCCTTCTCATCCTCACAGGCTGGGTGCTCAAGGCTCCAAGACGCTAATCGGAGGGGAAAGGCTGGCGGTCTGGACACATTTGGGGCTCCCACTCACCTTCCTCTGGGTTTCTAAAACCTGCAGAGGTTCCCTGCAGGAAGAAACTGGATGTGGCATTCGATGTCTTAAGGATCCACCTAGCTACACCTCCTAGCCACACCCTTAACCACACCTCCTAGCCACACCCCAAGCCACACCCCCACCTCTTTTCCTCTTTGCTCCCACTGTTACATATTATACACTTTGCCCAGTCAGGCCTGCCTCACCCTTGCCACACGCCTTCCCGACAGCACCTCTATCCTTTATATTCTGGGGTGTGCTAGGTCAACACTGCCCTCCCCGGTCCCCCCAGGCCCAGGCTTGGCCCCTGAGATGTTGCCTCTTAGGATGCTGGGAGGGAGCTTGGCCGCGGCTCACACCATGCCCACCTACCCCAGACACCAAACAGATGCCAACTCATTTCCACTTCCTCAGTCTTCACTGAGTCCAGGGTCCCAGCTGAGGATTAAGGTAGACGGTCCAAACAGAGAAAGGGTTGGCAGGAGAGCCACCAACCCGTCCATCACCAAGGCTCTGTATCCCATCCCCATGTAGAAATCAATTAAAAATGAAAAGCAACAACCCCATCTCTAGTTGCCTCTGTTGAAGGACCTCAGCGGCTTGCTTCTGTGGAATAGAATCCTTGGCTCGATGTGAGAGCTAAAGGATGTGGGGCCTGTGACATACCCTGAGGCACAGGGTAAATAGCAGGTGCCTAATGACTGCAGTTTTGTGGGTAGAAGGGGAAGAGGGCTCTGACCACAGTCCTGCTCTGCCTCATTCCTCCTCAATGGATGGAGAGTCTGGAGTCCAGAGAAGACAAGCTATGTCCTCAGGTCACACAGCGAGTAGTAACAGTTAAAAGCAGAAGCCACACATCTGGCCACAAAGCTGAGCCCGGGTGGGTGGAGGCTGAGTAACTGGGGCCCTGCCTTCTTCCTGGGCACCACAGGTGGTTCTAGGCCTGTGGGGCCCAATCCCTACCCCCATCCCACCCTGGCAGCTGTCAAAGGAAATTAGATTATGGACTCTGAGTCAATTAGGCTGGGCCTGGTTGTAAGGCTGACCTTCCCTACAGAGAGATGGAGAGGTGGCGGGCAGGGGTGTCCAGTCTGCTCTAAGGTAGGAGAAGCAGCTCCTTGCCCTCCCTTAGCTCTGAAACTTGCAAGGGGGTAGGCCTCGTGGTTAATCCAGAAACTGGGCCCCTGAAGGGGTGGCCAGCAGCGCTGTTGTCCCCCAACAACCGCAGCCAGTAGGGAAACAGAGGCCCAGGGGGGAGCATGCGTACTGCAAAGATCAAGAAGCGGCAGGCCCCAGGCTAGGAGATGTCAGAAAGGAGACAATGTGCAGACTTCACTCAGGCCAGTCCCACCCTCCGTGACAGGCCGCTGTGGAGGCCAGAGGGAAAACTAAAGAAAGCAGAGGGACTCTGACCCTCTGTGGGCCTCCCCGGGGAGCTCCCGTAGAGCACGCTTACCTTGAGGAGCCTCCCCGTGGCGGTGCCCAGAAAGACAGCGGTGTAGTTGTTGGCACTGGCCACAGCCACGGCCGTGAGCCCTGAAGCACGGAACACGGGCGATGCCCTCAGCGGCTGCAGGATGGTCAGTGGGTGCTGCAGGTGGGCCGCTCCGCAATCCAGCTGCTCCGGCTGCAGCTGTAGGAACAGGCAGGCTAGACTCAGCTCTGGAACCTTCTCTGGCTCCCTGCTTGTTCACACAGGCAGATCTCAGCTCTCAGACCCTGCTTGACCCAAGCAGAGGCCCAGCTAAATAGATCTCCAGATGCTACCGGGATCTAGCCTTGACCATGGGTGACACAGCTACTCCTAGGAGACGGCTAGTGTTTAAGATGTGTCGGGAATAGACTGGGGGTGGAGAAGGGAGGGGGGAGGCAAGACAGGCTGGCCGAGGGACTGGTCAGTTTGGCTTTTAAGTGACTAAAGGTACAGGGGTACACACTTGTAGTACCAGACACTGGGGAAGCTGAGGCAGGAGAGTCACCTGACCCTGGGGATTTCAGCCCAGCCTGAGCAATATGGCACAGCCACGTACCTGGCCACAGCATTCCTCCTGGCAAGACACAGCAGAGAGGCCAGGAGAGCCTATACTGGGTCACTGAGGTCATCCTTGCCTTAGTTCACTACTGAAGTGACACCAAAGAGTGACACCTTTCCATCTCCACTGTGTTTCCCCCACAGTTCTAGCATCTGTTCCCATCCCCTAGTTTCTTGGGACAATTTTGGAGTAGGCCAACTCCCCCCCCCCCCCAGATATGGATTGGGGCCGAGGTGCCCTGGTCTAAAACCCATGGGCAAATTGTGTCCTTGAGGGTTGCTGTGGCTGCCCCTGGCATGTTACTTTGCTTTTCTGAGCCTCACTTTACTCAGCTATAAAATGGGCACGTGCACATGCTTCCCCTTTGGGGGTTGAGACAAGATCGGTGGTGGACTGAGTTTGCAGAGGTCAAGGTCTTCAGCTGGTGCTGGGACAGACTTCAGCAGGCGCCATCGGATCTCAGGTATGACTGGTGTTAGTCCAATAACAGAATAGAGCATGATGACCTGAGTTTGAAAGCCAGATACAGTGTTGCACTTGAGGGATCCCAGTGCTGTAGGGATGGACAGGTGGTTCCCTGGGAACTACTAGCCAGTTGTCATGGCTGCTTGGTGAGTTCCAAGCTAGTGAGAGAGAAGACCCAGGTGGGTAGAGAGATTGGGAGGATCTGGGAGGGGGAAGAATAGGATCAAAATATTTTGTATGAAATTAATTTAAATTAAAAAATTAAAAATAAAAACTAAAACATGAAAAAAAAGAAAGGCGAACGGGATTGGGGTTGGGTGTGGCTAGTGAGATGGTGCAGGGGTATGGGTGGGTGCTTGTCACACAAACCTAATGACCTGAGTGTGTCACATCTTAACCCCATTACTCTTATGGAGAGATAGTAGAGACAGGAGACTCATCCCAACTTCACATGAGCAACAAGAAAGTCACTTCCTCAAAGTAGAAGTGGAGACCAGACTCCTGAGACTTGTCCCCTGACCCCCAGATACATGCTCCTACACGGGTGGAGTCTGGGATGCTGGGATAAGTTCGATGACAGAATATTTGCCCTCCACACACAGAAGCTGTGGCCTTGCCCACCTCATGGGGCTTCTCTGACCCCATCCCTCAGCTCAGCTCTCTCAGGTCTCCATGCCACCATCTAACCTGTATCTGAGCCTCACACGCCAGTCCTGCCTCAGGGCCACTGTCTCTGCTCCTGTCCCTGTCTATCAGGTTCCTGCACAGCAGTGTCGGACAGGAACACGTCCCAAGTCCTCTGGGGAATGTCAGAAAACACAAGGGCCAAATCCTAGATACACAGTTTGGTCCCATAGTCTCTCCCTATGAGAGTTTATCAGTCGTCTCTGTAAGGAAGGCAACAGTGGGACGATCGCAGAACACGGCAATGGAGCTCAGTAAGTGTGGGCTCTGGCTCACAATCTCACTGTACCACAGACCTCGGCAGCAACAATTTCCACCCTTTCTCCCAAGGCAGGCACATCATGGCATTCCGTGATGTATCAAATTGCCACTACCGTACATTTGCACTTTAAGAAAAGTAAGGGCCATGCAAACCAAGCTCTGGCATTTGGAGACAGGACATCAGGAGCCATGACTACTGAGCAATTACCAGGTGGGTAGCTTAGGCAGGGTGGAAACGCTGGACAGAGCTCAGACTCAAAGTCAGGGCAGGGATGAACAAGACTTCACCGTGGTACTCAGCACAGCAAGCAATTTCAAGATCATGAATTGTTTATTTCTGGAATTTTCCATGTAATACTCTTAGACTGTGGCTGACCAAGAGTAAGCGAGACTGTGCAAACAGAGTCACTGTGCACTCTGACTCCTGACCTGAGCTTCAGCCCCAACCCACTTGCCTTTGTCCTGGATGTACGTGAGCCGAGATGACCTTAGACGTGGGTTCTGAGTTGTCCCCAGGCTGAGGCTCCTCCCCAGCTGTCCCGGAGCACCACAAGGGCTACAGCTGTCCCATCCCACTGAGACCATGGTCTCCCACAACTTACATAACTTTCGCTGAATACAGATTACTTACTTGCGTCATTAAAACAGTTGTTTTTTAAATTAAAATATTGTAAATCCTTGAGGTGGGAGATGAGCTCTGGGAGACCCTCCCCCCCCAGTCAGCTCTGGGTGCTCTGCTGAGCCCTGCTTGGCTGTCCAGCCAGAGTGCGGGTCCTGGGAAAGGCAGAGCCATTGCTGGGCTGGGGTGAGTTGTGGGCCGCGGTGAGAGGGGAGGCTGTGGAAAGGCTGGGAACTGACTCCCGCAGCCCGCCCTGACGTTCACAAGCCATTAATTCTGTGCTGAAGGAATTTTCGAAAAAGCCTTTCCCCCAACCTTTTTTTTTTCCTCTTTCTCTTATCCTAAAAATAAAATCTAAAAAAAAAAAAAAAAAAAAAAAAAAAAAAAAAAAAAAAAAAAAAAAAAAGCTTTTTTTTTTAAAGGAGAAGTGAGCAACAGGGGCTGGAATGATCTATGTGGAGGGAAGCTGCCTGCCTGGGCCAGGAACCCTCAGACTACAAGTGGCTCATGCAGGAGCAGGGCTGGGACACCCACAGAGGCCCTGAGGGTGGCCTTGTGGAACTTGGTGAGCAGGGACATGGGCCCCACAGCCTGGAATTTCTCCCCTAGCACCTCATTCACTTAAGTGACCCACACAGCCCCAGCCTATTCCTAGCTCAATGGGACACAGCACACCACCATTCCCAAGACACAGCTGCACTGTCCTCGCTGTGTGTAGAGGGATTTCACCCCACCGAATGTTCAGGGCCCCCTTCCATTCTGCCCATTACCCACACTTAAGGCCAACCACACCATTTCTCTGTAGTCCTTGAAACATCCCACCCATATCCCACACCCAGCAGCCAGTGTCTAGACCCTCAGGCCCAGCTCCACCATGCCTCCTCTCCAGGTAACCCAGCCTGCAAGGCTCTATAGTCAGTCACTATGAGACTCTTAAAACGACAAGCCCAGGGACGAGAAGATGGCTCTGTTGGACAAGTGCTTGCTCTGAAGGCATAAGGACCTGAGATTAATCCCCAGAAACAATTAAGAAAAACAAAAAACAATGAGTTTGGTGGCAGAGGCTTGGACTCCCAGAACTCAGGAGGTGGGGTGGGGTGGTGGTGACGGTGGGGTGGCAGGCAGATCCTTGCAGCTCACTGGCCAGCGAGCCTAGCCCACTTTGAAAAGACCGTGAGGACGACACCCAAGGTCCTCTGGCCTCCACGTGCATGTAAACATCCATCCCATATGTGTGTGCAGACACGCATTCTCATTCTCATTGTGTGTGTGTGTGTGTGTGTGTGTGTGTGTGTGTGTGAGACAATACTGTAACGGCCAGCACTTCTCTTTATTCGGGTGTATCAGACACATGACGGGTCACTCTGGAGAGCTCATGGGTGAATACTGACTAAAGAAGGGAAATTAATTTTGACTAAGGTGTAAACATCCCATTCAGACACTTCCTTTCTAAGCAGAGTGATGGAAAGCAATACAGCCATGGCGTGCTGGCAAAGCAAGGGAAGTTCACGGCCTGCCTATTGTGTGGGTAGCACAGGGCAGGCAGGTGTTTGGAGCAACACAAAGTCTAGCAGCTAGCTCCATTTCCTGTAAGAGCCTCAGTTTGTCCCTCTCTGAAATGGGGTAGGTAATAGCCACTGATTTCAGCTCTTCCTTGAGAGCACGCAGCCCCTCCCTGTTGAGCCAGCTGCCTCCTGGGGCCAAGCTCAGTGCTGCCCACTCTCCATTAAAGGGCTGCCCTATTGATTTCACTCCTTCAGTAATTGCAGCTGAATACAGCTCCTCTCTCCCAGGAAGCCAGCTCCAGGAGGGCTTACAGTATGCCTGCGATATCCTGCCCACAGAACCTGCCAGACCTCTCTCTACAGCTCCGCAGCAGGCACTCAGAGGAGGATGAGAAGCGGCAACCCAACCGTGGTCACCAGGTTCCATCCCAGGTGCCTACTGTGCAACTGGCCCTGTCCTAGGGACACCTTCCTGTCTGAGGCCCAGAATGGAAGGCTCACAACTGCTCAGAAGCGTCACATAGCTGACTGCCGGATGACAGAGGCGACTGAGCTGTCCAGAACTCCCCTCTTAACCACTCTGACCTGCTGCTCTGGGGTGGAGTCTGTTAGACAGGGGCTCTTTGAGAGCCACACCCCATCCCACTGGGAGCTTCTGCAACTTAGCGGGGGGGTCGGAGGGGGCCCAATACCGTGTGGTAGTGTGGTAGTGTGGAATACTAGCGAAGGGGACTTGGGGAGAGGGACACAGGGGGAGATTGCCCTTCCTGCCTTCATAACTTACAGCCCTATAAGTTGAAAATTAGTTCAAATATGATGCTTATTAAAACACACACACACACACACACACACACACACACACACACACACACACACACACAGCTGCAGGGTAGGCCACGACCTCTCTGCAGTTCCACAGCCTCCAGTCAGTATAAACATAAGCCAACAAGGGCTTGCTCAAAGAGACCCTGACCTGTGGCTGGTCTGAGATCTGTGTTCTGGGCAGCTCCTCCCTCATCTCTGTCCCATGTGGAGCCACACCTCCCAGACTCTGGAGCCCTGATCTATGCAGAAGGATAAGGACAGGGATCCAGGCTGGGTGGGGCAGGGTTCTCCTGAGGATGTGGGGGTGGCAGGCCCAGGAGAAAGGGTGACCTCGGCAGGCGGCAGCTTCCTGTAGAGCCCAGCCGGTTGGGGCTCTCCCTTGGCGTTAATATTTGCCTCAGGAATAAAAGAAATTGTCTGGGGCCTGCACAGATATGTGATCAGAAGCAGAACTTCACCTCCAAGAAATCCAGCCTTAAGCCCCACCCCGCAGCTTCAGCACAGGCTGCCCTTTGGAACATGGCAGCTCCAAGGAAGCAATGCCTCACTTGAGGGTAAACTGAGGCACAAAGATTCCTTAAACCTACTATGTATCAGCTCTGGCCGGGGTGATGAGATGACAGACTCAGTTCTGGAAGGTTTTCTCAGAGGAAACTGTTCCTGCCCAGAAGCCCAAGCACCTCCCAAGGCCATCAAGATACCTCCAGGAGCTGCCTAGCACAGAGGCAGGCAGGGCCTTCCCTGAGACACACAGCCCAGCCCTTGGCTGGCTTCCTTATCTGTGAGGCTGGGATGGTAACAGCACCTGCCACACAGGACTACGAAAGGTGCTAAGCTCACAGCTGCTCAGTAAATGTTCCCAGGTGGCTTTGGGGACATCAGCAGAGTCACTGGTGCCCAAGAATGGAGAAGCCCTGCCAGCTGACCGCTAGGTACCAACAGCAGTCAGGTGTCTGCATGAGTTCCTTAGCATCCTGCACAAGTCTGGGTTTGGTGGCCCGAGCGGCTGCTGCCTGGACCCTGCAGGGCTTACTCAGATGGTGGTTGTTTGGCTAGCTGGCCACAGCCAGCCAGACACCCAGCTCCCCCCTTCTCCGGACTGTTTCTCATTCCCTGGCCTGGCCCAGTCCCCAGCAGCCTCCCTGCCCCCAAACTTGTCCCCTAGGAACACAGTGTGGTGTAGTATAAGCAGCGCTGTGTTTCTCCCCAGCCCAAGGCCCTGCCCCCCAGCTAGCTCCAGTAGGCAGGCCTCCTCCAGCTAGATGGCTTTCTGCTTCTTCCTCACTGCAGGGGACCAGCTGTGTCTCCTGAGCTGGCCACTACCAGTCCCTTGAGGGCTGGGAACAGCCTGAGTCTCACACCTCCTCTACAGCCTTCCTCCTCTCTGGCCTTCTGTAGTCCCCTGTCCCTTGGGTACTGACACACTTGGGGGTTCCTAGGCTCCAGGCAGGTCAGCTGGTTCTGCAGTCTGTGGCTCCCAACGGCTGCCACCATCACAGCCACTTGGAGCTAGCAAGCCCTTGAGAGCCAGGAAGAGAAACTGAGGCCAGCCGCATCGCAACATAGCACGCCAACAGGGCTGAGATGACCCATTTGGGCAGCTAGCCAGGGCCCAGCACGGCTCCAGCCTGAGGCCTCCACTCAAGGTTACTACCCGCAGCTCTGTTATTTACTGATTGGGCCTAAAGTGCTGCTGTGATCGGCCCTCTGGGGCTGCACAGGCCTTGGACTCGAGCCGCGGGCTTCCTTCCTCCATCCTCCATCTTATGTGATTTATGGGGTTTGGAGCTGAGGACAGTGCATTGGGAGAGCAAGGGCCTGGCTGCCTGGGAGCTTGGTGACATCACACGTCAGCACCAGAGGAAGCTACTACTTCAGTGGGGCCACCAGATGCCCACCTGGGTGGCCCCAACATGGACTTTGACAAGAGGAAGCTATGTTCTGGGGTAGCTTGGTTCCTGTTCTGGCACTCAGAGACACTCTTGGGGTTGTCCCCACACAGGGACAGCTGGTTTCCATGGCAATGCTCACACCATTGTCAGGAGCTGGAAAGGCCTTGGGAATCACCTGGTGCAGCCATCACAGGGGAAACTGGCCAGCACCTGGTAGCAGCTAGGACTTTTCCAGAGCCAAATGAGCCACGTGTCCTCAGTCTCTAAGGCCACACTGGCTCCTCAGGACCGGCAGAATGGTATCTAAGAACTTGGTCCACAGACAGGACCCTATGTTCTTAGTCTCAACCCTGCTGGCTAAGTCAGCTGCCACCTTGTCCCTGCTGTTATTCCTTCCTTCCCTGTCTAGCCATCCTCCAGGTGCTATCCAGAGCCACCACCTCCAGGGAGCCCTCCTATTGGATGAGGCTCAGCACAGGTCCTGAGTTTTCTGGGATTCTGGGATACTGGGGCAGGGTCTATACCTTCTCTCTTTGGGTCATGCAACAAGCCTAGTCCCCTCCCTAAGAGATGCCCCTAGGAATTAAGATGCAGGACATGACCAACCACCGAAGATGGCAGCCCAGGGGAAGGGAAGAAGCCCCATATCTGGAAGTGGCTGAAAGGTTCTCATGCTAGACTGGGGCAATTCTGGGAGCACTCACTGCCTGCCATCTTAGGTCATTCTTAGGCTCCATTTTCCCACCTTTAAAATGGATTCATTTGTTTTAAGAGCTCAATGCACAAGTATAAGGCTCTGGGTTCAGATCCCAGCGCCACATGAAAAGCTGGATCTGGCTGCTTGAACCTATAATCTCAGCACTGGGAGGCTGAGGCAGAATACTTGGAGCTCACTGTCAGCCAGTCTAGGAAATAAGCCCCTGGTTCAATGAGAGACCCTGTCTTCGAGTGAGAGGCCAACACGGTACACTGACCTGTGGCTTCTCCACGTCTGTGCATCAGTGTAGATGTAGATAAACGCCATCTTACTGTTTTAGGCAAGGAGAGCTGGGCTCTAAGGTGCTTTGCAAATGCCTGGCACAGAACAAACTCTCAAGGCACCTCATTAATTACAAAGGGACATTTGCAGTTTGGGTGGCTGAATGAGGGACTCTGTCAAGACATGGTCTAGCTCAGATCAGATCCCCAGATCCCACAGCAGCCACCAGAAGTTGAGCCCCACACTCGCCCCCTAAACTTCATGAACAAGGTTACCCAGCCTGCCAAGGAGAAATGTTCTCTTACTGAGACTGTGTCCTGGGCCATGAAATCCATCTGCACTTCCCTGAGTAGTCTCTCCACTCTGTCCTCAACACAAGTGACTCAGGACCCCACTGGAAAAAAAAGGAACCTGCCTAGTCTGTGTTCCTACAGTCTGATAACTGCATTTACATACTCCCAGGAGCTGGGGCCCTCACCCCTTTCCAGAGAAGGGATGTTCTTGTTCCTTTACTTTTGGTTTTGGTGTGGGACAAGGCCTCCCTACACAGTTCAGTCTGGCGTGTGACAGCCCTCCTGTTTCAGCCTCCTAAGTATTGGGGTTGCACCTGGCTAAGAGGCTGCATTTTCAGAGGGAAGTACAGCCAGATGCTCTCGGGCCTCTTCTGTGCCCAGGAGGTTTGAGCACCCGGCCCTTCTGCACATGCTCAGTGGCTTCACACCACCCATTTCTCTCTCAGGAGCTGTGGTGCCCAGCCCCCACCAGGGAATTGCCCAAATGACCTCATTACAGTCATGGGAGAACCCAAGCACCCCGAGCCCAGAGCTCTCAGCTGGCCAAGCCGTCCTTCAGTGAAGGTTGGTCACAGGGAGGCCACAACCAACCCGCACTCTGGTGACCTGGAACCCACAGAGTAGCTGTATGACCCTGGGCAAGTCCCTTGCCCTGTCTGGGTTTCTCTCGGTTTCCCCCCACTATAAATAAGCCTCACTGTGTGTGGGCAGACAGATCAAGACAGTGGCAAGCACCCCCTCCAGCAGTAGGCAGCAGGTTCTGGGTCTGCCCAACACACCCCACAAAACAAAGAAACAATCAAACAAACAAACTGAGAGGCCTCAGCTTCCTCGGTTGCCCCAACCTCTCGGAGTTGGTGCACAGCAGGCACTGGCCTGGCTAGCTTTCAGTCTGCAGTGCCCCGCTGAGCTCCTGTGGGGATAGGGCCTGCCCACACCCTCACCATGGTTCTCTGCTTCATCCTGGCTCCCTCAGAGCCTGGTGTGAGCTCATCAGCTGCAAGGGCCCAGCCCACCCTCTTCTGAGCACCTGCTGTCTGCTCCACACACCAGCACGCTGTGCTCAGATGTCTATTCTCTCCCTGGTACCTGCACCTGCCATTTCCTGGGTGCAGCATATGGGATTTTTTTTTGACCCACATCTTTGAAAGGAGACACAGACTTAGAATGAGGAAGCATGAGGCACAGAGAGGGTAACTGGCTGGCCCTGGGTTACACAGCATATGGGCAGGGCAGGGCAGGGCAGGGCAGAGCTCTGTCAACTTTGTCCCTGGGTACATGGGAGCCAGACATTCTCAGAGTGGCCCCCAGCTGTTTTTCCAGGGGAGGCTATCTCAGCCAGCCCCTCTCCTCAATCCCACAAGGGTCTCTGTTTGCCTCCTTGACACAGGGTGCTGACTTCAAACCCTTTCCCAAACCTAAAGCCTGTCTTAGAAGCTCTCTCCCTCCGCCACCACCTGCCATCTCAGCCCTGAAATTGGTGTAGAAAATACCTTCCTGAGCCGTGTGCCACCCACTGTACGCCTGCTTTAAAAACTGCCTGGGTGGTTTTTTTTTTTTTTCCTGCCATTACTATAAAAAGACACCATGGGAAAAAAATAAGCAGACCTGGCATTTGCTGTGCTGTCCTACAACTTAAGTACACACACACACACACACACACACACACACACACACATCATGGTCATTTACAGGCAAAAGATTCAGAGAAAGGAATCGCATCCAGCCAGCTCTACCTTGTCATTCCCTGCCTCAGTTTCTCTGCCAACAGCATGTAACAGACCAACATGCTTTCCCCTCTGAACACGCTGTGGTGTGAGGAAGGAAACCTTGCCTCATCCCACCGCTTCCCTTCCACCTGCTGCTGGACACGCCACAGTGGAGGTGCACAGGTCCAGCCCGCTGCCCTGTGGTGACAGCACAGGGGTTCAGAGCCAGCACACGGCAGACGTCAGAGGATATCTTACCCTGAGCATCTTGACTGCTGTTCCAAGGTCCCTCCTCCTTGCTAGCCACTTCGGGCTTTCTAGATCACACAATTGCCAGCCCCTCTGCTTGGCAGTGGACAGTGTGTGGCAGTGTCCACCCTGACCCTAGGTGCTCTGAAGAGGACTCCATTTGAGACAGGATGTAGTTCAGTTGGTACCACACTTCTCTAGCATTCACCTAGAGCCTGGGTTTAATACTCAAGGCCACACACACTGAGCTTGGTGGCACATGTCCTTAACCCCACCACTCAGTGAGCCTAAAACTGACCCGTGCTACATGAGACCCAATCCATCCTTAGGTCTCTGTATTGTCCAGGAGGCCAGAAACCAGGGAGTCGCGTGAGGGTCCCTGGAAAGCAGAGGTCTCTTGACATTAGGGGCTTGGTAAATGTTCAGGGGACCCACATGGTGCTGCGGGTGCAGGTGGTGGTGTCTTAGAGCTGCAGAGCAGGCCTGATGAGGACATTTCTTCAGGACAGCCTAGAGCCCAGCTAAGAGCTGACTACATCCCCAGGGGTGAGAACAGCTCAACCAACCAATGACTGCTGTGCACTGGGCACTAAGTATTTGCCTTTGTGGTTGCCTTGCTCATTTGGTCCTCTGTGGGAAGACGACTGTGCATTACCCTAGCTTTAGGGAACTTCAGAAGATTCTGTTGCCCCATCAAGGCCACACAGCCAGGCACTGAGGGACTTCAAGCCAATGCGGGGGGAGCTGGCAGCAGCTTGGAAACGACAGAAAGCACCGTGGCCTGCTGCAGGTCCTCCTGCCAGGGGGCCCTAACCTGTGTCCACAGCTGGCCATTGGGGAGAACACTGCAGACTAATCTAGAAGAGCCCTAGCAGAGAGACTGTGTGGCTTTGGGGTGAGGGGCAGGCCTTAACTACACTGCCCGGGGGCTAATTTCCCTGTAGAGGCCCTGCCCCCATAGGGAGGACAATCCAGCTGCCTTCAGCTGGGTGAGTCACTGTGCCGGCCCAGGGGGGCACCAAGGACCGTGGGAATCAGGACACATCTAACTGGAGGGGGAGGGGAAAAGCGGCTTGAGGAATCCCACAGAACCCTTCATCAGCCGGGGGCCCACGAAGGGCTGCCTCCCTTGCCCACAGAGCTTCCCTCTTCCTACTCTCCCAGCCTTCAGATCCAGCCAGGCATAGCCATGGCAAGGCTCCCCAGAGAAGAATCGCCGCTGCCCTCACCCCAGAACTGCACAGGGCCTGACCCTGCCGGGTGGCAGCGCCACAAGCTTCAGACAGTCTTTCTGCCTCTCACCCGCTATGACCTTTCCTGTGAGGGGTCAGTCGGCAGGGTGGTAGGCGGCTGAGGGAGTCTTTGCCAAGAGAAGGAATCTGGGCTTGCTCAAAGCCCCAGTGTTGGGCACGCCCACGGGATAGTCTTGCTACCCCTGAGGACCACAGAGAAAGAGACAAGGCAGGGAGCCTCAGTGAGCACAGAAGGCTGGGCTTAGCCCTTTGTAAATTCAGTGTCGTTTTGGGGTGGAAAGAAAATGAGTTCTGTTGTGAAATTCTTAATGGGGATTGGCTGTACCCAAGGCCAGTTCACTTGGGGATCCCCCTAGCCTGGCTCTCTTGCCACTGCCCACCCTGAGGCCCCGCCTCGCCCTCAGCCCTATAGCTCTCCACCAAAGATTCCCCCAAGACTCCTTTTCATCTTCCGTGGCTCCATTTGTCCGGCTGGGCTGCCTGGATGCCCCCATTCCACATGTGTAAGGCCACAAAGTCCCAGCACCATGGACACATGTGGGGGCCAAACAACTTGTGTTCAAGCCCCACCTCTGCTCCTTTCCAGCTGTTTGTGCATCCCTTAAAACTTACACCCGTTTCTTCATCTGTATGTACAAAGGGATGAGAACACATTTACTGAAGACATTTGACACACCACCCACTAAGTCTGTGGTTCTCAACCTTCCTAAGGCTGCGTGCGACCCTCCTCACCAAAAAATTATTTCATTGTTACTACTTCATAACTGTAATTTTGCTACCGTTATGAATCACTATGTAAATATCTGATATGCAGGATAATGCAACCCCTGTGAGAGGGTTGTCTGGCTCCAAAGGGGTTGGTCACACAACCCACATGTTGAGAATGGCTGGCTTAAGTTAAAAGCCCACAGCATTTGTGATCACAGGTCTGCCATACCACCTGCTAGCTGCTCATCTGCTATTTGTTGAGTGGCCTTGAGCACACACCTGTTTGCCAACCAGGTGGCCTCACCAGGGAACCAATCACTTCTCAAATACCAGTGTCCCCTGGCACGGGCTCCCACTTGGAGTCTACATCCCTGCATGTCTACACTCTTGGGGTCTCCTAAGGGTGTCCCTGTCACATACTCAGCCCTTCCGACCCACCCTCCATTTATCTTCAGGGCCAGGTGCCACACCCATCACACATCTGCCAGGGTGCAGAGGTATGTCCTAAGGGCACCCGCAGTCTCCCTAAACACTCTCCTGGTTTCACTCCCTCTCTCAGCTCAGCACGCACCTGTGGCCCCCACCAGCACAGCCGATTTGTAGGTGAGCTGTCTTCGGGGAACACCTGGGTACCTTGACAACCTAGACCTCCCCACTTAGGTGTGTGCGCACCTGTGACCCAGCACGCTCCCGGGCCAGCACCGCTGGCAGTAACCAATCCTCTGGGACATCTGCGTGCATACTGTATCCCCCCCCCCCCGCCCCGCACAAGCCCCTCAGGTCCATGGCTTACCTGTATGTTGCGCTTGCTCTCGCAGGCCGGCCCGGTGCCCTGCACCACGCTGTCCAGCACCGCCACCACATCGGGCGCCGGCTCCACGAAGCAGGCGGTGCGCGCTGCACGAATGGCAGCCTGCACGTCGGCGAAGCGGAAGGTGCAGAGCGCGGCCGGGGCGTTGCGGGCACCTGGGGCGCCCTGGGGCCGCTCGAAGACGGCGAAGAACTGCTCGCGCGCGGGGAAGACCGACACGAGGCGGCTGTAGAGGTCGCCGCGGCCCGCGCCGCCCGCGCACTGCAAGCCCAGTTGGATGTAGGACTCGGTGAGCTTCTTGGCGTCGCCACCCGCGCCGCGGGGCAGGCAGATGCGCGCCAGCAGGCTGCGCGCCTGGCTGTCCTTGTCGCCCGCACGCGCCTCGCTGTTGAGCGCCAGGTACGCGTAGGGCTGCGCACTGTGCGGTGGCACCGCCGGGTGCAAGAAAGCACGCACGAAGCCCAGCTTGTGCTGCTCCTTGGCGCCCTGCTTGATTTTCAGGATGTTGTCGTCCGACGGGTTGAGGTCGAAGGTGAAGAGCTTGGCCAAGTCTCCACGCGCGTCCAGGGAGCGGATAGCGATCTCGGGCGTGTTCTCGAAGCGGTGGTCTTCTAGGCTACGGTTGCGCGGGAAGAAAGCGCTGCCGAAGCCGGTGTACGTGGCGCCCACAAGCAGACGGCTGCCCCCGGTGCCCGAGGTCGGCGGCAACACCAGTCCCACGGTGGACGCGTTGGGGTGGTTGGCGGCCACGTTGAGCATGCTGGGGAACACGGTGACCGGTTCTGCGGTCGGCGCGGCTGGCGGAAAGCTCACGGCCAGGGCTGAGATGTTGCCCCGGCGCCTCAGCTGGCACAGACCCTGGTATATGGAGCCGCAGGCGACCACCAGACCCTGGCCCGGGTCCAACTGCAGGATTTTGTTGTAGTTGTCCGTGAGGCGCCGCGGGTGCTCGCACGAGGCCTGGGGGAGCTGCGGGGCGTGACACAGCGGGCTGTCCGGCACGGGACCCACGGTCGCCTCGGCTTCCAGGCTCAAGTTGGCACTCGACAGTTGGTACAGGCGGTTCACCGCCGCCAAGTACACGGTGCCCGCCGTGCCGTCCAGGGCGAAGTTGTTGGTGGGCGTGGGAGAGGGGAAGCGGCGCTGGATCTCTAGGGCGCCGGCCCGTGCCGCCCCGAGCAGCAGCAGCAGAGGCAGCGGCAGCAGACCAGGGCCCCGCGAGTGAGGGCGCGGACGCAAGGGGACGGCCGCGGCGGCCCGGGCGCTAGGGGGTGCGCCGCCCGCGGCGCGACGAGCCATCCAGGCGAGCGCGGGCTGCGCGGCGCGGCGAGTGCATGGGGCGCGGCGCGGCCGGGAGCCGGGAGCTCGGAGGCGGCGAGAGGCGGGGGGCGGGCCCGGGCCGCGAGGCGCTTCCTGCCCGCGCCTGCCGCCCCCGGCCCCGGCGCCCCGGCCCGACTCTGGCGCGGCGCTCAGCCCGGGGGCGGCTCCGTGGAGGCCACGCCCCCAGCCCATCTCCCCGCCCCAGCCACTTGGCCCACGCCCTTTCGCCCTGGGCCACGCCCCCGGTCACGCCCCTGGGCCACGCCCCGAGGTCCGAGGTCGCTGCTGGTGGATACCCTGGCAGTCGCAAGTTGCCTGCCTCTTCCCTGGTTCCTGGCCAGCACCTGGAATGTCTTCCTCTCGCTTGTTTGTTATCCTTCCTCTCTTTCTCTTCGCTCTAGTCCTTCCCTGTTCTGTTTCTGGGCTCCTGTTTGCCTTCCACCGCCGCTCAGAGTTTCGCTCTTTCAATCTCTCGGACTCCCCTACTCCGATCCTGTCAACCCCGCCCCGTGTCTCTCCCGCGTCCCTCCCTCTCTCTCATCTGCGTTTTCTTTTTTTTTTTTTTTCTCTTTCTGTTCCCGCTGCACTCCCTCTCTACTCTTTTCCTCTCCTTGCCCCTAAAGCCCCCCCTTTCCTCCCAGCCGCCTGCCCCTTCTGGCCACAGTCTCCCCACCCCCCCCCCCCCACCCCCGCCTCACCCATGTTCTCCAAGCCTCACTCTAAAGGCTAGCCAGACCAGGGACATCAGGCCCCTGGGACCCTATGGTTTGTTCCCGAACTGCCCTGTAAAGGGAGTTTACAAGCAGCAGGCACCTGGGACAAGCTTGACAATCCCACAGCAAAAGTAGAAAACTGTGCTGAGAGGAAGTTCATCTCTCTTGCAAGGGCAGGCTGGGCTGAGCAGAACACCAGACACAGGGCCTTGGTTTCTGGATAGAGCCAAACCCCGTGGACCCCCAGGACCTTGCCCTGGCACTGGGCACTGGACTCCTTTGACCTTCAAAGGAACAGGTAGCCCTGGGATAAAGGCAAGTAGTAGTCTTCCTAAGGTCACAGAACCCCATGTGATCCTCTCCATAGCATGGGGGTGCCTGCATAGGACCACACCTAATGCCAACCTCCTTAGAAAGACTCAACCCACTTTACATACATGGAAACCGAGGCCCCAGAAGTAAAGCCCAAAATACACCGCTAAGGGGGAAGGTGGGACACAGACCCTTTGTTTGAAGCCACAGTCCCAGCTACAAGTTCTCAGTCAGGGTCTCCTAGCAGCTTGCAGCTGTCACTTGAGGCCTAGTGGCCCCTTCTCAGAGGGTGACCTTGCTCCCACCAGATAGGAAGGAAGGATGGGGAGGGGCTTTCCCTGCGCCTGAAGGGTCAGCAGCAAGGGCTCAGAGCCCAGCCATCCCCATTTCCCTGGCCCCCACCCCAGCCTTCCTGTCCCTGTGCCTCTGCCTGCCTGCCTGCCATGTTCCAGCCCATTCGTGGCCTTGGCTTTGATGGTCAAGAGTGTTCCTTGGCAGGAAATTGGAGAATTATGTCCTGCCTCCACCCCCAACTGAGCACCTAGGGGACTTGCCACCACCTCTGTTTGGAGAAGGCCCTCGACATGCTCTCCCTGTGAGCCACCGGCCCTCGGCTCCACTGGACAGCCCCAGCACAGATTATAGGCTAGTCTTCCTCTGCCCTCCCTCTTTGTCTCTCTCCCTCTCTCTCCCCTCTGTCTTCACACACTATCTCTGGTCTCATTCTCTCCCCATCCCCATCCTCTCCCCACCCCCTCCTTGCTTCCTTCCTGTCCCTCTCTTGCTTTCTTGCCGCATCCTGCAGCTCCCCCCACTGAGCCTCGAGGATAATGCTTTATGACATCTCGGTTTAGCTGGCCAGATGGATTGTTTTGTGTATTGTGGACAAACTTCCTGCTAAGCTGGTAGATTTCTGCCATCACCCCACCTTCAGCATTTGGGACCTGAATTCTAGGGTCTGAATATATTCACATAGGCTGAGGTAGGAAGTATAGTGTGGCCTCCAGCAAGGTGCTTGCCCTCTCTGAGCCTGTTTCCTGTGGACCATATAATAGCACACTACTGCAAGGTTGAGTCATGGCCCCACAGCCCCTGCTAAAGCCAGGAGGAAAGGCAGGAGGAAGCAATAGATCAAGGTTCCTGCCTGTTTTATGTCTTGAATCCTATAGTAGCTAATGGGTTATTTGGGGGTAAACACCACACACAGTTCTGCCACCACTATCTCACAACTTTCCTTGCACCAGAAGACAAAGCAGGGGTCACTGAGCCCATTTCACAGAGGGGGAAACTGAGGCATCAGCAGTAGGACTGGAACTCAGCTTTCTCTCTAAGACCAAGGTCACTCCTGGGTGGGCAGAGATGTGGGGAGGGAGGGGGGAGGGAAGTCCTTGCTAAGATTCTGGGGGTCCTCCCAGGATAAATTTGGGTATCCATTGGGAGACAGGCAGATGGCACCCAGCACACTGACTGAGGTAGTTATACCCACATCCAGCCATTTGGCTGCCAGCGACTGATGACTGGGCCCTTCCCCTCCTGCTCCTGGCTCCTGATTCCATCAAGAAGTCTCGGTCTGGGGCTAACGCGTCTTTAATGACTCTCTAGCATCTAGCATTTGTCACTGTCCCTGCCGAATAGAAAGAGGGTTTCAAGCTCGGTCAGCACCATGAGCTTACGCCTTCTAGAATTTACTCAGAACCCTCTCTTTACATTTAAGTTCCTGCCTGCTTCCAGCTAGCAGAACTGGTTTCCAGTGTGGCATGTGGCATTGTCCCTGGTCAACTCCTGTGGAAGGCCTTGAAAAGTGATCCCTAGGCTCTGGCCATGGCCACTGCCCGGGTGTGCAGGGCTGGAATCGGTTAAGGAGGGGGGAAGCTTTCCCTGGCTGCTGGGGACTCAGGGTGAGCATGTTCCCCAGGTCAGGGCTCCCTTACAGCCTCCTGCACATCTCTGGCAATGCAGGGCAGAGGGAGGGGGGAGGGGAGGGGAGGGGAAAGGAGGAGAGGAGGTGGGAGACAGAGGGGAGGAAATGTTTTTCTTCTTCAATTGGAAACAATAACACTGGGGGCTCAGGCTGTGCTGGGAAGAGGGGCTCAGCCTGGGGACTGGGGAAGGTGCCCCTTGCCAGAAGTGCTCCTAACACAGTCCTAAGTGGAGGGCAGGAAAGTGCAGGAAGCAGAGTAGAGGAAAAACAGGGGAGGGGCCCTGCAGCCACCTGGGGCTCTGCCCTTGCAGTCCTTCCTCACTGTAAGCCTGCATGGGGACAGGAAGGGTCAGAGAGGTGAGGGCATAAGTCTGAAGCCGCACAGCCTGCTCAGTGTCCCAACTAAGCTCTTAGCCACTGTGTCCTCTGCCCTTCACCCTGGAGTTCACACCCATAAGTTCCAGCCTCAGCCTTGCCTGTAACCTCCTGGTGACCACAGGGACGTGAGCTTCAGTTTCAAATCTGAAGAGAGACATGGACTCCAAACCACAGCACTGCTGTGAGGAACAAAACCGGCCACATGTTGGAGGTGCTGGCCACTGGCCGCTGGCCGCTGGCCTACGGTGAGCCTGGGGGCTGCCCACCTGCCACCTCTGGAACTGGGGGTCCTCTCCCTACTCCTCCGGGTGCCTCAGGAGAGCTTCTAGGCCCCAGCAGACTTGTGTGCCAGATGTCACCGGGGCCTGGATGTCAGTTACCATTCATGGATGCCAAGGCTCAAGAGGGCTCCGATGGCCTCCTGATGTCACACGGTACTCATCCTCAGGCCACTGCCACTGTGACCCCTAGGGTTCCCAGAAGGGACCGAGGGATAAAGCTGTCAGGAGGCATACTTCACTGTTACTGCTGGTGTCCTACAGGGGCTTGTCATCGTTCACCCCCCCCCCTTGGTCTCTGGAGGGTCCCTCCCCTGCTACCTGGGCGCCCCAACCCCTAGGGATCCAGTCAAGGCTTGCTCTTTCTTTGTTGTCCAGTGGGGCTGGAGGGAATGGTTCTCATTCCTGTGTGTCAGTGCTCTCTGCTAACTCTGGGCATGTCCTTGACCTCTGTAGTCAGGGGACTTACAGGGCAGGGTGGAGACCCCGAGCCCTTATGGGCTCATGGCAGGCGCCTTGCCTATATGAGTCCCCACGTGGCCCCTTTGTGTTCTATGAATCAGATAATGGCAGCATTCTCAGACGCCCCGTCATGGGTCTGGGCTTGTGAAAGGCCCCCGGTCTGCTTACACTAAAGCCTCTGTCCAGTGGCAGCCATGAGGGCAGGGCTGCCCCGGGGGTCCCCACCCACATTTGCAGGCCACTACCAAGTGTCTGCTGCCTAGGCTGGGTTGGACAGCTGGTAGACAGGCAGGCACCACACAAGCCAGCAGGTTAAACACCCACTGTGTGCCTAATAGGACCTAGGCAATCATAGTCTCTATGTAAACTGAGTCTCAGGTGAGGGGCTGGTCTGACTGTGCCTGTTCTAAGACTGCTACAAGGACACCAGAGACACTGTTGTGACCACGCCCCAAGGGCAGGCTTAGCAGTTGATGACAGGCAGCTGGGCCAATGGGAGCCCTTAGGTAGGCTTCCCATGGTGGGGTGCCTAGGCCTGGTTCACTGGGCAGTCCCAGGCAGAACTTTATCCTCACCAAGCAGGGGTAGAAAGTGTGTTTACAGAAGGGGACACTGAGGGGAGGTTGCCAGCATGGGGCCACATGACTATCGCAGGAGGAGCTGGGACCTTTCATGGATACTGTGAGTCCTTCTCCAGGGTGATGGGGGTGGAGATGAATCCCCACCAAGCCATGGAACCCTTACCCCATGCTTCCTGTCTGTGTAACCCAGAATTCCCCACTTCTCTTGGCCCCAGTTGGCACAATCATGAAACGGGCATTTAGAGGCTCCCCATTCCCAGGCTGCGGGGACAGAGTAAGTTACAGGGTGCACTGCTAGCCTCTGAACTGGGGAGGATATTATTATATACCCTCAGTGGGCGGCCTGCCCAGCTGACCTTGGAATCTGGGCCTAAGGAGCCACTCCTCTAACTCCTCAGTGTCCTGTGTCCTCGATCTTCAAGGGCAGAGCCTTGGCCTCCCCATAGTGTGGCATGCTGGCCACAGGGATCCTGAGGCAAGCAGATCACTTCAAGTTCCTGGCCAGCCTGGGCTACAGAGTGAGACGCTGTCTCAAAAACCTAAATGATAAGTCAAGCCAGACATGGTGGTGCATACTGGGGCCTCAGTATTTTGGAGGGAGCAGAGGATTGCTTTGAGTTTGAGGCAGGCCTGGGCTATAGAATGAGACTGGTTTCTAAACAAAACAAGAATAAGTAACAGACACATCTCTAGTCTTCTCTGTGGTGGGTCTGGTGCTAAAGACTTGGCCTTGACTAATTTAAACTTACAAGAACACACAAAGAAGGTGCCATTATGGGCTAGAGAGATGGCTCAGAGGTTAAGAGCACTGACTGCTCTTTCAAAGGTCCTGAGTTCAATTCCCAGCAACCACATGGTGGCTCACAACCATTGGTAATGGAGTCTGATGCCCTCTTCTGGTGTGTCTGAAGACAGCTACAGTGTATTCATATACATAAAATAAATCTTTTTAAAAAAATGACATTATGGGCTGGTGAGATGGCTCAGCGGGTAAGAGCACCCGACTGCTCTTCCGAAGGTGATAAGTTCAAATCCCAGCAACCACATGGTGGCTCACAACCATCCGTAACAAGATCTGGCTCCCTCTTCTGCAGTGTCTGAAGACAGCTACAGTGTACTTACGTATAATAAATAAAATAAATCTTTAAAAAAAAATGACATTATGCCCACTTGTGGGTGGACAAGCTGGTATGTGAGTGTGTGTGTGTGTGTTTGTGTGTGTGTGGAGGGGGAGTTTATCCAGCTGGTATATGGAGAACCTCTTTCCTTTCTTTCTCTCTTTTTCTCTCTCTTTCTTTCTTTCTTTCTTTCTTTCTTTCTTTCTTTCTTTCTTTCTTTCTTGACAGAGTTTCTTTGTATAGTCCTGGCTGTCCTTAAACTTACTCTGTAGACTAGGCTGACTTTGAACTCACAGAAATCCTCCTGTCTCTGCCTCCTGAATGCTTGGATTAAACATATTCACCACCACTGACTGGCTAGGGGAATCTTGTTCTTAATGAACATGAATATCCAAGGCCCCCGTGCCAAGGGCCCTAGAGGCTTCTCCAAACCCTGAGGCCACACACCCAGTTTGAAGCCCATTAGCACCCCATAATCTTCCCCAGGGGTGGGATGTGGAGGACACTGCCACCTGTCCCCGGGCGAATCATGGCTGTGATATAGGTCAGGCAGCTGAGCAGCTGTTTGTCACTGGGTCTTCCCCTACCAGCTCCAAACTTCAACCACCTTGTCTCAACCATTGGGCACCTGCAGGTCCACACATCTTCAGGAGCAGTTGGCCAAGAGAAGGGCTGCCAACCAGGGGGAGAAGGATCATGGGGGTGCTTACCAGGGACTCTTCAGAGGGGACCCCAGCAAGGCACAGACTCAACAACCAGATGCCAAGATCTCCTGGAGCTCACACACCAGCTGGGGCAATAGTCACCTAGCCAGGACACCAGCTGAGACATGTACTCCCTTACCCCACACTGCAGAGGAAAGACCTGGGCCCAGGCCAATGCCTTGATCTCTAGCTAATGGCCTACAGGAATCTTTAGGGAGACCCCAGTTCCCAGAAGATATTTCCTGTCTTTCTTGGTGAACTTTATTCTTTAAGAACCAGCCAAAATGTTACATCCTCTGAAAAGTCCTTGTGAACTCTGAGACATCCTTCAGGGTCTTCTCTAAATGACCCTTCTGAGATTTTTCTAGTGTCCTAAAGCAAGGTTAGAACCTCTTCCACCCTCTTCAAACATCTGCCCAAAGATTGCTAACCTTACAACCAGATACAGCTCCATAGCAGGTCAGGACATGTCCCCAATGAGACACAGGTCATGACCAACAAACCTAGTCTAGCCTCTGAACTTGGTTGGTCCAGGCTCTGACCTTAACTGGTACAGTCTCTGATCTTATACAGTCCAACCACTGGCCTTGAATGGTCTAGCTTTGGGCCTTGAGTGGCCCAGCGCTTACGCTGAAGTAATTCAGCCTGCATGTTCCTTGAATGTCACCTCTGCAAAGGAACTCCGGAAGGCCTTTAGGGACTTTTGGGTGACACCATCCCTTCTCATTTGAGAGAAGTATGACCGCAACTAGCTGTCTCAGGATGAGACTTTTTTTTTTTTTTTTTTTTTGCTTGAACTTCCCCCTAAAACTTTTCCATCCCTTCCCAAAATGTCAGTCCCAAGGGCTTGTTAGTCCCCTTTGCTCTGAACTGTCCCCATCTCCTCCCCTGGTCCTTTGGGTCCTCTGCACTTAGACCCCTAAGCTGGGTGGACCTTTCCTTCCACTCCTCATCACAGGTGCCTCGCCTGCCTTGGGCTTTTATGCCACCCTGAGGCATTTGAAGAACAAGGTCTTTCGAGGCATACCCATTTTGCTCACACCAGGACAAAGCTGGACTCTCAGCAGGCTCACGGGGATAAAGGATGGATGTGTGCTCTCTGGTCAGCTGCTGGGACCCTAGGGAAGGTTAACATGGGGAGGCAGCCTAGACTTTCTCCTCAGCCTCCTGCACTGTCCCCACCTCCTGTTCAGTCCTCAAGACAGGAACCATGTACCATACAGCCTAGGACTTGGTAATGTGGCAGTCCCTCCTCAACCCCCTGAAGGCCACAGGGGTGCAGTTGTGTAGGCCAGAGGCACTGGGCTCAGCTCCAACTGTGCGTCCCCATCATGGGAACCAAGGCAGAGTGTCTCTCCAAGGCTCTACTTCCCCAACTGCACATGGGGTGAAGCTGTCCTTCTAGGACTCAGGGGAGCCATTCACCCCTTTCCACCTCTTAGGACAGATGAGGAGTTTGTGGGGCAGGGGCAAGAGAGCAGGTCTAGTACCTGCCTGGTCCCACCCTGTATTCCCCCAACCTCTAGTATCTAGAGTCTAGATGCACTTGCTGAGTTCCTGCCGCGAGCCACGGGTCTAGATATAGCAGTGAACAAAAGAAATCTCCATCCTAAGGGGCTCACTCACTACATTTGGAAGTCAGAAGATAAAATATATTGGGAGGCTGGAGGGTGGGGGCTGTGTGAGGGAGGGAGAGAGAAGGGCGTGGCTGTAGGTGAGAAGGGAGAAAACAAGCAGGACCCAGTTTGATCTGTGGGAACAGGAACAGCGTCTCAGCCAGGGAAGAACATGTACAAAATCTGCGAGGCACTGGACGGGCGGGCGCTCTGCATCTGGGAAATGGTGGCAGAACCTGAGGGGCAGCAGAGGCAGACCTCGCAGGGCCTCGTGACCAGCGGGACAGTGAGGCAGGAGCTGTGGGAGGCACGGAGCAGAGAAGCAGAGAGGTCGGGGACCCCAGAGGCAGCAACCGTAGACTAGAAGGGTCTAAGGGGCAACCCCAGGTCTCCGTGCCTTGGTGGCAGTGGCTGTTTGGAGGCACCGTTCTCCCCGGATCTGTCTTCCTTGAACAGTATTTTTTTTTCCCTTTTCTTTTTTTCTTTCTTTCTGAGTCAGGGTGCTGTATGCGTTACTATACCTAATCCCCTGACCATTTACTGCTCATGAATAGTGTTCTGTGTCCCCCTGGGGAGATGTGAGCGCTGCCAGGTCAGAAGCTTAAACTCTGGTGTCCTGACCTGAGGTTCAAATCTCCCACATCAGGGTCCACCCCCAACTTCCTCGCTCACCACCTATCCTGCTGCCCATAGCAGAACTGGGAGGCACCAGGTCCTCCCGAAACTTCTGCTGCAATGTCTCCCAAATGCCTGCTGCTGGGCAGTCCCGCCAGTCTGCCACCTCCTGCCCTAGAACAACTCCATCTGTACAAACCCTCTCTGGCTCCACCCATCAATGTCATCCTCCAGCCCCCACCCCCCCATCCTCCTTCCGGAAGGATCAATCTACAGATCGGTTCCTGTTATTTTTCTCCAACTTCGAGGCCTGTGAAAGCATTTAGGGTGAAGCTGGGCCCAGGTCTCTTGCCAACAGCTCTGTGTGGTGGCTCCCGCACCACTTGGTCATGCGTTTGACTCTGGGCTTGGCTGTGGACCCTCACCTTCCGGTGCCTCCCTGGTGCTTGGTCTACAGGATGGTGTCGTGTGGGTGCTGCCATACACCTGCTAGCTGCTGAACATGAACTTCTGCATGTGGTTAGGGGATTATATCTCCATTGTCTGGAGATATCAGAGGGCAGAGACCCCAAGACCTGGGGTACTGTGAGGATTCCTGTGTCTGTAGGTGGGCAGTGGCTATATTAGAACGCAGTATAGAGTGTCTGTCGCATGTGGAACTCCCAACAGGGCCTGGCCATCCAGGAGAGCTATTTTTAGCCCCCAGAAGCAGGAAATAAGTCATGGTCAGAGCAGGCCAGTAGGCCCAGCGCCCAGGTGCAATGGAAGTGCTTTGATGGAGGTCAGCCACCATCCAGAAGGCAGGCAGGGAGGAGGCCCTCTCCCGGGCAAAACGGGAAGTGCTAAGAGGAGACCGGTCCCTGCAATGCGACATGGATAAGCAAGCAGCTGCATTCTCCAGGCCCCATGGGCCCCGGCAGAGTGTGGGGCCAGGCAAGGGCTATTTCAGCTTCAGCTCAGTGTCTATCTGGAAACCGCCAGTCAAAGGCTCCCCTGCCAGGCCTCAGTTTCCCCTTCCCCCTCATGAGCCTTAGCTGGCCTGTCTGGAACCAAGGTCAGAGAGCTGTAGCTGCAAAGCCCTCCCCAAACACCCCCATAGTGGCCTTCGGAGGCCAAGACCACCTTTTCTTCCTGTACCAGCCTGGGGCACCCAGGGTAGCTCATGCTGGGTGTAAAGGGAGTTGCTAACAATCCGCAGCCCAGATGGTGGGCAGTGTGCGTCAGCTGTGGCAGCCTAGGAATGACAGGATGACTGAGATACTTTCACTTCCCCTCAGGGTCCATGTCCCCCACCCCTCCTCCTGGAGTCTCAGTTCCCCCTGGCTCTGAGCTGCCACCCTTGTTCCAAAGGAAGCCAAGGTCTTAGGACTTGGCTGGATGGCACACAGCTTCAGCTGTCCCCCGGAGGTCTAGTCCCCAAAGACGGGCATCCTAGACATGGGGTCCTGGACAGTCAGGCAGCTCGGCCAGCACCCTGAATCAGTACTGGGATGTTGTGACCTCTCAATGGGGAGTTTGGCAACTGCCAAAAAAAAAAAAAAAACCTCAGAAAGTTGTGTCTGAGCTTTCTGTTTCCTTCAAATAATATGCATTATTTGTGTTTAAAAAAAATAAACTGGTAGGGCTGGCAAGATGGCTCAGAGGATAAGATGGTGTTTTGTCGCCAAACCTGGTGACCTGAGCTTGATCCCTGGGACCCATATGGTGGAAGGAGAGACCCAACTAGTCCTCTAAACATCATGTGTGTACTGTGGCAAACCATGTGTACTCTGAAGCCTGGGGCACTCCACTGGGCCCCGGCTCCATGCTGAGCTTCCCACTGATCCATCTTTAGGCACGGTGCTGGATCTGGTCTCACACCTGGGACAGAGTTAGGTGTGAGTAAGCCAGCCCATGTTGCAAAGTAGTGCAGAGCTTTTGAACAGTGGGAAGATGCTGCCGTTTGCATCTGTAAACTGTTGGGCAGTTTGGGAGGGCTTCCTGGGAGAGGCAGCCAACCATCTCAAGGCATAGGAGCTCTTTCAGGGATGAGTTCAGGGGAGCAGTTAGCACGTGCCAAGCCGAGGGGAGGGAGAACAGCACAAGTCCCCTCACCCCTCAGCCCCACACTGCCTGGACCTCCCTCCTGCCTTGTCTGTCCTAACCTCCTCCGCAGGCCGGAAGGAAGCTGAGGTGGGAATCTAGCCCCACAGTTCTCAAATGAGGAGAAACTGCTTGCAAGGAAAAAAAAAAAAAAACCATTAATCCCATTGTCTCCGCTCCCAGATCCTGCTTGAAAAACAAAAACAAACTCGAACTGCAGCTGGGACGGTTTTCTCTGGCAAAGCATGAGGCTTGCCTAGGAGGTGGCTCTGTGGCCATGCCAGCCTACCCGTTGCCTCTAGATCCTGGCCAGTCCATACCCTCATTCCAGGCCTGCCAGGTAGCCTGACTCTAATTACATCCATGGGTCTCTAGAGAAGGGGGAGGGGAGTTCAAGCAGGGTCACCCTGTGCACAGTGCTCACTTGGGGCTGCTATGCCTGTCTTCTAGCCCTTCACCCTTGTTTCCCAGTGTGAGGCATGTTCAGATCTCCTATTCCAGCTATTCCTAATGGAAGACAAAGGATACCAGAAGGCGCTACAGTGACAGGGGACAGAACAGGAGGCACGGCCCAAGGGACATTAGAGCCCCCCCCCCCCACCTCACCCCAACCCCAGGCACCTCAAGTGGCCTCCAGCTCTCCATGGCACCAGTACACACACATGTGAACACACACACATACACACACTGTGAGCCTCTCTATGCAATCCTCAGCGGATGCTGGTTCACCTGGACTACCAGTTCTGGACCTGCCTAGCCATCTGAGGTCACACCAAGGAGACAGGGGCCTGCAGGCATGAGGGACTGTGCTAGGAAAGCCAAAACAAGTGCCAAGTGCACAGGTGGGAAGCCAGTGGACTGGCCTCGGAGTCCTAAGGTGCTGTGAGCCTTCTCCAGTGGACTGGCCACGGAGTCCTAAGGTGCTGTGAGCCTTCTCCAGTGGCAGAGGGGGTGGGAAGCCAGTGGACTGGCCACGGAGTCCTAAGGTGCTGTGAGCCTTCTCCAGTGGCAGAGGGGGTTCTGTATCTCCCCACTGAGACCCGTGCTCAGAGAAGACCCTGACGCCCAGTGTTCTGTGCTGGCAGCCCTGGAAGTTGCCCCCTCCTTCCCTTCCCTCCAAGGCTGACCTCAGCAGCCCCAGCTGGGCTTTTCCCAGAGCCGAGGCAGGAAACACAGGCCCTGAGTGTTTGTTCAGGCCAGGCAGGGCTCCCGGCAGGCGAGGCGGAAATAGCCACAAGATGTTTGTCCAAGTGGGAGTCAGGTTCCCCACAAGGGAGGAAGAAGGAGAGCCCGAGGAACAGGCCGAGTCAGCACACTAGATATGTCCTTGCCTCCCTCACCCGTGGAGGCAGACTGCACACAGTAGGTGCTTGCTGAATGCAAAACGCAAGTTAGCAAGCTGGCATCTCCCTCAGGCAGAGCTTGGAGCTGAGCCTAAGACCCACCCTCATGCCCAGCTGAGCAGGCAGCTCGCAGCTCTCATTAGCAGCCATTTGCGGCCCTGGAGTGGGGTACTCTTTCTTGGGCTCTAGCCCCACCCCACCCCCACCCCCTACCTCTCCCCTTCTCCCTCTCCTAGCCAAAGCCCCTGCCTAAGGTGCTGTGAGCCTTCTTCCAGCCACACCCAGCAGCCCTGCCTCGTGGCAGAGGGGTCCCCACTGAGACCCGTGCTCAGAGAAAGCAGTGTGTGACTGGTTCAATTGTGACATTGCAATTCAGCAATGTCTCAGAGTGTGACTGCATCTGGGGACAGGCCATTACAGAGGTGGTTAGAGCTGTGAGGAGGTGGCCTTCTGCATGCCTGGGAGAGGGCTTGGGAAGAAAACTGGGGCACCTTGACCTTGGGCTTCATTCAGTTCTGCCTCTAGAACTGAAGAAATGCATTACTGCTGGAGAGCCACCCAGGTAGCCATGACAAGGGAACCCCCCCCCCCATGCAGCTCACTCCCCACACATCCCTTTGGCATCCTCTGACACTGTCCCTCTGCTCTCTGACCTGGCAGCACACCTGCCCCTCCTCCAGCCCCTGCCATCCAGGACCCATTACCCTCTCTCTGCCTGTTCTACCCCAGACCTCCCCAGGCTGCTGCCTGGCTCTGGACTCTGTTCAAACATCCCTTTTAAAGAGGCCCTCCCTGACCAAAGTGTCGCTGGAGTTTTGGTCTGTCTTTCCCACTGGATGGTACCCCTAGGCCCGCCCGGCACACAGTAGGTGCAGCCAAGATTTGCCTCCCATCCTCCGCAAGGGGGAATCCCCAGGTGTCAGAGGTAGAGCTGGGCTTCTAGTCTAGCCAGGAGGCCCCCTGCTGGCCAGGCTTGTCCCACTGTACACTTGGTCTTTCACACACCTAGTGGTTCACCCTGCTATCCTCCTGCCTCTCTCCCAGGAATTCTTCTAAAGACCCTCTGTCTGGGAGGGAGGCTGGAAACAAAGCAGGCAGGGGCAGGCCAGACCAGGCCTCCTGGGCTGGTGGGAACTCACAGCCTTGCGTCATGAGCTGGCTTGAGAATTCCCTGCTGGCCAGCAAGGAGCACGCAGGAAATCTGTGGGCTTCTAGGAGGGAGAGCGTCTGGGTTTGTGAGAAGCCGGGACTCTCTGGCAAGCCTGGCCTGGTACACGCCTGTTATCCTAGCACTTAGGTGAGGTCGAGAGAGCATCGGGAGACCAGGGTCATCCTTGAATACACAGCAGGTTCAGGACAGCCACAGGACAACCTGTTGCCTGACTCAAACAAACCAAATCAGTGTGGTGTGGCAGAGCTGGTGTGGGGAGGCTCGGCAGTTAACATCTACACTCCGGTTGTACAGGACCAGAGTTCAGATCCCCAGCACCCACGGCAGGCGGCTCACAATCACCCATCACTCCAGGTCCAGGGGATCCAGGGCATTTTTCTGGCTTCTGCAGGCACCTGAAAGCATAGGGCAGGGCGTACACACAGAGACACATAAGGGGGTGAGGGTGGGGGTGGGGGCTGTGGGGGAGATACCACTAGGGTCTAGCAAACCTGTGTCAAACATGGTGGGACCTCTGTTTGCTGCTAGGTGAGTGATGTGGTCTACCACTGTGGATCTGTCTCTCTCTCTTTAGGATTTACTTTAATTTTTATATGTGCTTTGTCTTCATGTATGTACATGCATCACATGAATGCTTTGTCTTTATGTATGTACATGCATCATATGCATGCTTTGTCTTCATGTATGTACATGCATCACATGAATGCTTTGTCTTCATGCATGTGCATGTATCCCATGAATGCCCAGTGCCCAAGGAGACCAGAAGGGAGTGTTGAATGGGAACTAGAGTTACTAGGAGTTGATCTGAACCCAGGTCCTCTGGAGGAGCAGTAAGGGCTCTGAATTGTTGGACCTCGGCTCCAGGCTCCTGTCTCAAAAAGTTTAGCAGTTTCTTTTTTTTTTTTTTCCCCTCATTCCGGTCAACCTTGCTCGCTCTGGTCTGCCCCGCTCGCTCTGGTCGGTCCCGCTTGCTCTCTTCGGTCCAAGGATTCATTTATTATTATTATTCATAAGTACGCTGTAGCTGACTTCAGACGCACCAGAGGAAGGCGTCAGATCTCATTACGGGTGGTTGTAAGCCACCATGTGGTTGCTGGGATTTGAACTCATCACCTTCGGAAGAGCAGTCGGGTGCTCTTACCTGCTGAGCCATCTCACCAGCCCCTAGCAGTTTATTTTTATAACAGTGGATCAGGCAGGAGAGATGGCTCAGAGGGTAAAGTCTTGCTACACAAGTGTGGACATGGAGTTCAAAACCCAGGACTGATAGAAAAGGCCCTAATCTGGGAGTGGTAGCACAGGCCTGTGAGGCCAGTGATGGGGAAAGACAGGCAGAGGTGCTGTGTCCCTGGAGTTCATGGCTAGCTAACCTAGTTACATGGTGAAAGTTCCAAGCCAATTCGAGACCGTCTCAAAAAACAGGCGCCTGGGGAGGGGGTTTTCCTCTGATCGACACAAACATGGATGCTCCCGTTCACACACGTGCACATTCAGATTTAGACAACTCAGCAACCTTAAAGCTATGTGTGGGAATGGCATGGAAATCCAGGTCAACCCGACCTGGACAGGAATGTAACAGGGTAACTGACAAAGGAGCCAGTGAGCAGACAGACAAAGGAAGCGAGCCACACAATGGGAGGAAGAGGAAGCGACTGCTCATTGGCAGGTAGGGTGGTACCATGGCCACGCCTTTCCAGCCCTCTTGGTGATTCATGCCCAGGGAGGTGAGCAGGGAGGCAAGTGGCTGGTCAGAAGGCCTGCAACCACTGTTCCTGAATTCCAGGACTGTCTCCATCCTTTGTCCTTGCTGGGCTAGGCCCTAGGGTGGACTTAGAGATCTGTCTGTGCAGACCAACCAGATCATTGAGCCAACTGGTCTTGAGGTCTGCTGACTGGGGCTGGAGTCCTGGGCCTAACCCTAGTTTCCCTGTGTGAGAGAGGGAGGGGCCTCCTGTTCCTGGACAGCAGTGTTTGTAGCCGCAGTGCATCTTCTCTAGTTGGGGGTGATTGATTGATGGAGCTGCTGGTCCCAGCCAGCAGGTGGGATACCAAGACTCTTGAGCTCTCCTGGTTTTACTCACGTGAAGCCTGTGTGTGTGTGTGTGTGTGTGTGTGTGTGTGGTCTATGTTTGGCTCTGGGTCAGGCATTTGGGACACAGGTGAATCACTGAGATAGTTTTTCCACTCTGGTAGAAGGGGTGGATAGAAACAAGTCAGTGGTCATAAAGATGTTTTGGTTTGTCTTAGTTTGGTTTGTTTGAGATGGAGGTCACAGGCCTTGAACTTCCAATGTAGCCAAAGGTGACCCTGACCCTTCCCGTCTTTACCTCCCAAGTGCTGGGATTACAGGTATGCTCATTAAGTGTTCAGTTGCAGAAATGGGAATGTGTGCCTAGCAGGGCCCACAGGATGAAGGAGCTCTGTAGGAGTGGGTTTTGGTGAACATGCTAAAGATAGTGTGGATGGTGGATCCTTGGAATTGTCTCAGAGGGTGTATTCCCATACATAGCCACAAGGTGGCGACGGAGACCAGGTTTGCCTTTTGTTTTTGATAATTTCAAACTTAGGAAAGTTTTCCAGAGTAATTTCCATAACTCCGGAATCTCCTTATATCAGACCCATCATATTCTAACGTTCTGCCACTCCCACTCACCAACAACATGCAAGCCTCCCCGAGGTGACGCAGGCAAGTTGCACTGGTGATCTGTAGCAGATGGCGTGACAACACTTCTATTAGACTTACCAAACCCCACTCTAAAACCAGGAGGCCCCATTGTGTGTTTCATAGTGTTTTTGCCCCAATTGGGAAAGTTCTGAGACTGTCATTTAGATGTTACCTTTTTTGTTGTCTTTAAATTTTTTTCCAGGTTTAATTCAACTTACTAAATTTTTCTTGGACTGATTCAAACTTTAACATTGCACATATGAATTTTAAGGGGAGGGTCTGGGGATTTACCTCAGGGATAGGGCATTGACTTAGCGTGAACCAATACCCTGGAGACAGCTACTCTCATGCTGGAATTTGGGGAAGGAGCCTTTGTCCATGAAAGAAAGACCTGGTGTTCTCGCTTCACATTGGTTTCTCTACACACCTACAATCCCAGAACTTGGGAAGCCGAGGCAGGAGGACCACTATGAGTGTGGAGCTACAGAGTGAAAAATTTATATAGATAAATTTATCTGCCTCAAAATGTATATAGATAAGCCCTAGAACTGTTTGTGCATGTGGATGTATGTGCATGTGTGTGTGTGCAGAGTGGGGGATGTGTGTGTAGAGCCCAGTGTGTAAGGCTCTGTGTGCGTGTGTGTGTGTGTGTGTGTGTGTGTGTGTGTGTGTGTGTGTGTAGAAGCCCAGTGCAGAGCCAGGTGTGGTGGCGCACGCCTTTGATCCCAGCACTCGGGAGGCAGAGGCAGGCGGATTTCTGAGTTCGAGGCCAGCCTGGTCTACAGAGTGAGTTCCAGGACAGCCAGGGCTATAAAGAGAAACCCTGTCTTGAAAAACCAAAAAAAAAAGAAGAAGAAGAAGAAGAAGAAGAAGAAGAAGAAGAAGAAGAAGAAGAAGAAGAAGAAGAAGAAGAAGAAGAAGAAGAAGAAGAAGAAGAAGAAGAAGAAGAAGCCCAGTGCAGGCTCCTGGCTTGCTGTGGCCAAGCCTCTCTGTAGCCCCATGGACCCCCTTCCCTGCAGCCCCATGGACCCCCCTTCCCCGTGCTCTGTATCCATCCATCCCCAGGGAGGCAGGCTGCTGGGCCAAGAGGCTTTGTGACCATTCTCACAGCTGGGGCTCTTTTTAATCGCGCTCCACTTTTTTTTTTTTTTTTTTGACAGCTTTTACTGAACCTGGAGCTCCATGGCTGGGCTAGACTGGACTGACCAAGGAGCGCCAGGGAGCCTCCTGTGTCTACCTCAGCATCCCTGGAATTACAGGAGCAAAAATACAGAGCCCAGCTTTAAGTGGGTCCACCGAACCATCTCCCCAGTCTAATAACAAATCCTGACTCCTTATCTGGCCTGATGGAACAGCAAAAATGCAAGAGTCTGAGGGTCAAACTGCCAACCATGTCCTAGGGCCTCCCCTGTCATGGGAGGCAAGCAGGCAGAGCAGAGCTCTTGCTTGGCAGAGCAGCTTGGCTGCATCCTCGGAAGTAGATCAAGCAGGATTTGATAAACATGGGCTTTTAAGTCCTACTGTTGAATGAGCACCTATTGTGTACTGCACACTGCTTTAGACACGGGGGACAAAGCCACCAAAGACAGTGTCTCAGAGCCAGCTGGGCCCTTGTGTTATTTATTGGCAAGTTTTTGTCCTTTGTGGCTGGGAAATTCTTTTGCTACTACTATGGCAGAATTTTCTGACATATATAGATTTGGGGGGGGGGCCCAGACTCACTCGAGATCCAAGGCTGCTCAGGGAAGGCCCACATCTTGGTCTTTGGTGGGGTCAATGACAGAGGATATATTCTGGAGTGTTGGTGAGTGACATTGGTACCTGACTACCAGGTCTTCTAATAAGAAGCCTCTGGTCATGTGCTAGAGTAGGCGGCTTGTGACATGGAGTTTAGCCTTCCGTGAGGGGGCCAGCTGCTGTCACTCCTGACTTGCTGCACCTCTTAGCAGGCTCTGTCACTCCTGACTTAAGGCCTCCTGAAATGTAAGAACATTCTAGATAAGATGGATTATGTCAAATGAAACTGGGATTTTTGTTTGTGTTTTCACACATGGTCTTCCTATACAACCCAAGCTGTCCTCAAACCTGCAGTTCTCCAGGGTTGGCCCTTAGTGCTGGGGTTACAGGCATATGCCGCTCTCCCTGAGTGGCTCTTCTCCCTCCTCCCTCCTCTTCTCTCCCTCTCCTCCCCCTTTCTCCCTCTCCTCCCCCCCTCAGTCCTTCCTTTCATTCTTCTCCCCCTCTGTCTCTTTCTTTCCTTTCTCCTTTTTTTTCCTTTGATTTCTTTCAAAACTGAGGATCTTGAGATGGGTGTGGTGGTATATGCCTTTCATCCAAGCACTTGATATGCAGATGCTGGCTGATCTCTGAGTTTGAGGCTAGTGAGGCTAGCCTGGTCTACAAAGCAAATTCCAGGACTGCCAGGGCGACAGAGAAATCCTGACTCTAAATAAATAAAATTCAAAAATAAATAAATAAATATTTTTTAAAAATTGAGGGGCTGGAGAGCCGCTCGGCTCGGCAGTTAAGAGACATGTTCTGCTCTTACGGGGGCCTGAGTCTGGTTCCCAGGACTTGAGTGGTTCACAACCACTTCTAACCCCACTCAGAGAAGAAACGCTCTGGCCTCCATATGGGCACCTGCACTCATATACATACCCACCTAACCTCCATAGATTTATAATTAAAAATAAAAATAAGGTCTGGAGAGATGGTTTGTTGCTTAAGAGCATGCACTGTTGTTTCAGAAAAACCTGAGGTCAGTTCCCAGCACTCAGGGGATTGTAAAACCTCTTCTGGCCTCCATGACCATTACACACCCAAGCACACAACTATAATCAGTGCCTCGTGCACAAACAGACAGACACAAACACAGTTAAAAATAAAATAAAATAAAAAATATTTTTTTTGGTTTTTTTGAGACAGGGTTTCTCTGTTTAGCTTTGGCTGTCCTGGATCTCACTTTGTAGACCAGGCTGGCCTCGAACTCAGAAATCTGCCTGCCTCTGCCTCCCGAGTGCTGGGATTAAAGGCGTGTGCCACCATGCCCAGCAAAAATAAAATCAAATTTAAAAATCTTTTTATTTACTTTTTTTTTTGAGTCATGGTCCTACTGTGTCGTTCTGGCTATGGAATTTGCTATGTAGAGTAGGCTAGACTCAAACTCATAGAGAGATCTGTCTCTGCTTCCAGAATGCTGGGTTTATGAAGGTGTGCCTCTATGCCTGTCTTGAAAAAAAAAATTGAATTCTAAAGCCAGGTGACCCCAGAACAGGGAGAGGGAAGGCTGGAAGCTCAGGAGTTCAAGGCCGCCCTCACTACAGAGTGAGTCCGAAGCCAGCCTGAGGGAGCTAGGGTTTTATTGTCTTTAAAACTTGTGAAATTGTTTTCGTACAATGCCGGTCACTTCCTTGTTTGCGAGGCAAGGAGGAGGACTGCAGATTTTTACCTCCTTCCTTATGGTATTCACAGGGGGTGGGGCCAAAGCCTGCATTTTGCAACCATACTGCCCATTTGGATGACACGAAAAAAAACTGGTTACTGGTTCCTTTTGAAAGGCTGTAATTGCCTTTAAACATATGGCTGGGTCATCTCTCGATACTTTCAATAGCGTCTCTTGTGGCCAGGTAAATAAACCTGGAGCCTGGCATTCAGTGTCTAGTTTTAAATTTTTATTTATCCTTTTCAATACTGGGGGTGGGACCCAAGGCCTTGTGCATCCTGGTCCGTGTCAGCCACCGAGCTACCATCCCAGTTGGCCTTTAGCTCTCCTTGCAGCTGGGTTCCCGCGATGGCTTCTCACTTGACAGGCACTTGCTCAAGCTCTTCATCTTGCCCCCCTCAGCCTGTGGTTTGCTGACACAGTTCCTCTAATTTACACACCCTCCTAAGCCATTTTGGCCCATCTAAAGCCCAGCTCCTCAGGCTGCCGTGTGGCTCAGTGCTCGAGTGGCGACCTAGCATGTGTGGGGCCTGGGTCTTCAGCCTCTTACATCCACTCCTGAAAGGGGTCAAAAGCCAGACCGAGGCCCGCTAAGCATAGCATCATCTCTCAGCCCCGCCGTTCTGCAGCCTCCTCTGAGAGCTGCTGCTCCCTCTCACCTGGTGAGAAGATCCTTCCTTCTCCCTCCCACACAGAGCTTGGGCTCCTGTCCCGACATCAGCACCCCGCTGCAGGCCAGTCTTGCACAGATTGCTCTGTAGCTGTGGGGTCAAAGGATACCAACTGCGGATATTACACCTGTCTCTGGTTCCCAGAACTACACTCCCAGGCTGGAAGAGCTCAAAGGGTCCAAACCCATTCATTCAGATCCTGCCTCAGACAACCTCAGACATGGCCCAGCACAACCCAGCATAGGACACTGTTATGGGTCTTTCTTTGTTTAAAAAAAAAGATTGTATATCTGTATACATGTGTGTGCGGGGCACATGTGTATGTGCACGTGCATTTGCTATTATTTGTGTGCCAAAGTATACACGTGTAGGTTAGAGAACAACTTTTAGAAGTTGGGTTCTCTCTCCTCCTACCGTGGGTGGTCAAGCTTGCGTGGGAAGCACTGGCTGAGCCATCTCACCTGTGCCCTTTCTTTATAGACAAAGCCAGGGGTAACAGCAGATGCCTATAATCTAGCACTCGAGGGGCAGTTTTCTGTGTGTGCTTTTATTTGCGTATCTGTGTTTTTAGGTTTACTCATATGCTCTGTGTGTATCTGCACACTTGCCATTGTGCACATGTGGCAGTCACAGGGCAACGTGTGGGACTTAGTGCTTTCCTCCTACCTGAGAGAGCTAGGGTTTCATTGTCTTTAAAACTTGTGAAATTGTATGCCAGGTGTGGTGGTGCATGCCTTTAATCCCAGCACTTGGGAGGCAGAGGCAGGCAGATTTCTGAGTTTGAGGCCAGCCTGGTCTACAAAGTGAGTTCCAGGACAGCCAGGGCTAGACAGAGAAACCCTGTCTCAAAAAACCAAAAAAAAAAAAAAAAAAGTTTGGTACAGAAAAACTCATACACGTGCCAATCATGAAAATACTTTACCAGTTCTCTTCAAACAACAGCTGGGAGCAGCGTAAGGTGGAGCTTCTATTCATTTACGTATTTATGTAAATAAAACACAAATGAGAATCAATAGTTTTCCAACTAGCTGTTTTCACTTCATACAGATTGTATAGAAAGTTAAGCATTTTTTTTTCTGGAATACTTATTGCATCTTTGTTTTTCCTGTGAACCATTTATTCATAACCTTTGCCTCCTTTTCTACTGAGGAGTGAACACACACACCAGATGGCCATCCACCCCACGTGTTGTTCCTGAGGTGCCATTCAACCTTCTTTTTTGATGGCCTCTCACTGGCCTGGAGCTTGCCAACTATGAGAGACTGTCTGGCCAGCATGCCCCAGGGAGCCTCCCATTTCCACTCCACAGTGCTGGGGTTACACGTGTACCACTACACTACACTTGGCATTTTTAAAAAGTCTGTTTCAGGGAATTCAGGTTCTTTTTATGAGCATCTCTCGGCTTTTGAGCCAAATCTCTCTTCCAGTCCTAGACCATATATGCTCATCTCCTACCACTGCTTTTACCATACCATACTTTTGTTTTTTAAGTATCGGCTATGGATCCCAGGGTCTTGCTAGGCAAGTGTCCCAGCACTAAGCTATGCCCTTCATTTGTGTTTTGTTTTTCCTTCCGCAAAGGATTATCATTATGTAGCTCAGGTTGCTTTTGAGTTATCATTTGAATGCTGCGATTACAGATGTGAGCCATCACACTTGGACAGCCACATAACCCCACCTTCAATGTCTATACCATGGGGACAGCCACTTCCTCCGTGTCAGCTGCTCTTGACTAAGCAATGCGGCCTTATAAGAGTGCCAGCTATTTATTTAGTTTGACCCACAGTTTAAAGACAACACATTTGAATCCTTCAGGTAAGGGAGACTTTTCTAGCTGGCACCCCCTTATCTGCTGTCCCAATCTGTTTTCTGTGTCATAACTTCTCAGATATGTTTTCGTACTCTGAAGTTTTTTGTTCTATTTTTGTTGTTGTTTGGAGACAAGACTCATGTATCCCATGTTGGCCTGGCTGATTTTCTTAAGTCATTTATTTATTTTTGAGATAGGGTCTTATTATGCAGATCAGGTTGGCCTCAAACTCTCTGAGCTCCATCTGCTTCTGCCCCACACCCTCTAGTGCTGAGGTTAAAGGAATATGCTATTACATCTGGCCTGCTAAAGATTTTTAGTGGATGTTAATTAACCAGATTTTGAAATTTTGTCAACCCCTCTGCCTTATGCAACCCTAGAGTGTGATGTGCACAGGCTCTCAGGGTGCATTCTACAATTCTACACATAGTAGGCTAGCTCATAGTAAGCTAAAGGTACGCCCACAGATTCTTTAAAGCTGTCATAAAAGGTATCCCTTCCTGTCACAACCCCTGAGTTGAGGCTGGGTGTGATGCTGCGAGCTCACAGGTGTTTAGGATATGCAGGGCTAGTAAATCAGGACGAAGCCATCCACCTGCGGGATGTCCTGTGTTCACAACTTTTCTTTTTAAAAGTTAATTTATTTTATGTATGTTGAGTACACTGTAGCTGTACAGATGGTTGTGAGCCTTCATGTGGTTGTTGGGAATTGAATTTTTAGGACCTCTGCTCGCTCTGGTGGGTCCTGCTTGCTCTAGTCAACTCTGCTAGCTCAGTCCCTGCTTGTTCTAGCCCAACGATTTATTTATTATACATAAGTACATTGTAGCTGACTTCAGATGCACCAGAAGAGGGTGCCAGATCTCCTTATGGGTGGTTGTGAGCCACCATGTGGTTGCTGGGATTTGAACTCAGGACCTATTTTGCTGAAAGGACCCTGATATAGCTATCTCAAGTGAGGCTATGCCAGTGCCTGGCAAATACAGAAGTGGATGCTCACAGTCATCTATTGAATGGAACACAGGGCCCCCAATGGAGAAGCTAGAGAAAGCACCCAAGGAGCTGAAAGGGTCTGCAACCCTATAGGTGGAACAACAATATGAACTAACCAGTACCCCCAGAGCTCATGTCTCTAGCTGCATATGTAGCAGAAGATGGCCTAGTCGGCCATCATTGGGAAGAGAGGCCCCTTGGTCTTGCAAACTTTATATGCCCCAGTACAGGGGAATGCCAAGGCCAAGAAGTGGGAGTGGGTGGGTAGGGGAGCAGGGGGGCAGGGGTATAGGGTACTTTCGGAATAGCATTTGAAATGTAAATAAAGAAAATATCTAATAAAAAAAAAAAAGGAAGAGCAGTCAGTGCTCTTACCCGCTGAGCCACCTCGCCAGCCCCAGAACTTTTTACAACTCTAGAGCCTCTGAGCTATGGCAAAAGTCCTAATGAAAATTACTGTCTTTGGAGCCTCAGTGGGTACAGGCAACAGCCACTAAACCTTATCTGAATTTGATACCTACAAAAATGGTGCAGGAGGGCTGGAGAGATGGCTCAGCAGTTAAGAGCACTGACTGTTCTTCCAGAGGTCCTGAGTTCAATTCCCAGCAACCACATGGTGGCTCACAACCATCTGCAATGAGATCGGATTAAAAAAAAAAATGGTGCAGGAGAGCACCAACTTCCATAAGTTGTCTTCTGATCTCTACATGTGTACCCTAACAAGTGTACAAACACACAATGTCAGCAAACCACCACAACAAAATATTCTGGGGCTGGGATGGGACTCAGTGGTTAGGGCTTGCCCAGCACGAGCAAGGCCCTGGATTCTATCCCACCAGGAACGTGTCTCTTTCCCTCTCTCCAGCACCGAAATTACAGATGTACAGGAGCACATCTGACTGGGGAGGGTGGGGGTCCAGACATAGGTCCTTGTGCTTGTGCAGCAAGCAATTTGCCAACTGAGCTGTTTTCCTAACCCTTAAAAAAGCATCATCTTACCTACCAGCCTAAAGGAATCACAGGGGACGTGCCACCTGGAATGATGATGTTAAGGCCCTGTGGAGGTTGTGACAACTTCCTGGTTGCCGGGTATAGTTTTCAAAACTATAGTTTCCAACCCACAACCAAAATTTCCAGATAAGATGCACCTGCACTGGAAATGGGGTATGCACAAATAAAAAAACCCAAACAAAGCCGAGTCAATTGGCAGGTTTCTAGCTGAGGTCTTTATTTCCATTGTATGTACAGCAAAAGTGCTGCTGAGAAGGCACAGCAGCCAGACAGCACAAAACTGAATTCTCTCTCAACAATTAGCAGCTTAAGATCTAGCAACTACAGTGTTAACGTTCACACGTTCACAAGTATCGTCTCTTTATTCTTCGATTCGTGCACGTGAGTCTTAGTCTTACACACTTGTATAAAACACACTTACAGTCTAGTAGTCGGTCCCTTCTGAGGGTATCACCTAGCATACACAGCACACAGAAATGTTTAACTTGTAGAGCCACATTCAAAACCCCAGTTTATTGGGGGGGGGGCTGCGGGGACCATCACTTTGCCTGTACTGGCCTGTCGACGACAGCATTTGGTTTTGTTTGAAATGTGTATCGTCCAAGGCTTCAAGGCCAGAACCCTGGAACTTACTCAGAATCCAGGATCCATTGAGTACCTTAGAACACAAGATCAGAAACAAAACCAAACGCAGTGAAGACCACACCAAAGCATGCTCACTGTCAGACATGGCTGGCAAGGAAGGCTTTTCCCTACTGTTCTGGTGACAAATGTTTCAGGGATGGGGCTAAAGAAACACCATCAGCAATGGATCCAACTGTACCTGTTAAGGAGTAGAAAGCCTTCATCGCCGGGCCACACTGAGTATATCAAAGACCGGAAACTGGAGCAGACAGCTATCAACAGTGCAGAATGATGGCCAACTCTACAACCACAAGTCACCCAGGCCAACACAGCCAGCCTCACTCACCCGGGCTAGGCACCAGCATGGACAGGGAATCAAGAAATGCTTCACCTTAGTGGGTTTTTTTTTTTTTTTTAATTTTTATTTTTTAAGGAAAAGAAGCATTAAATTATGGGCAAGCTTCTCTCAGATCAAGTGCTAAAACCATCAGAGCAAGGCTATAGAAGGGCTGTGAATAGAAAAAGAGATTCCGAGGACAGCCACAATTCCAAGAAACTCAAAGGCAACAGGGATGGGCAGCAAAAAGTACAGGTAGGCAGGATAACAGATATGTTACAAACAGCACTGAGTGCAGACGGCTGTGGGCCTGGTGAGCGAGCAGGGGTAAGACAGCAAGAAGCCATGACAGGGCCTGGCCTGGACTAACGGTCCTTCTCAAGGCAGAAGAAGGAAGGAGGAAGAATGGAATCAGTGCAGGTCTGCCTGTCTCTCTGAAGCTCCAGACAACAGAAACTGCCTGTATGCAATTAGAAACAAGTTCAGCTCATGGATCACAGTGGCATTTGTGGGCGGGGGTGGGGATGGGTATAGGGTTCCTGTGGAATGGGTAGAGAAGCCAGTGGGCTGCCACTGAATTGTCTCTCCCACAGCCCCATGGGGTTCTCTTCTATACCAGAGCAACTAGATTACAGCAGCAAATGCTAGCCCAGCAAGGCCATAGTGTCATGTGGCACTCTTGCATGAAGCTGCTGCAATATTTTTAGGCAAAGTTAACCTTTTAAACAGGCTCGGGGACCATTTGTTTTGGCATGAATATGCATTGGTTTTAATTAGGGTTTTTTTCCTTCTTTTGGTCCTTGCTCTAGGTGCTCATTATGAGGTGAACAACAAGCATGTGGGGATGGAGTGAAGACTGGGTACCTGAGTTAAACTGTCAAAGTGAGAAGGCCAGCTGGCCAAAGCAAAAGGAGGCTGGAGCTGCTATGTAAACCATCCTTTCCAACAGACAGGGCAATACTACCCTAGTTCTGAAAGAAGGTCCTGGTATGGGGACATAGGCAAAACATACTTCTTTGTCAAGGGCATAGTACATGACCCCTTTGCATCATGGGGGCACAGAGAGGCCACTGGAAATGGCGTTTGACCTCCAATGAGATGAGATTAATCAGGCTCTGAAGGTTGATTCAGGCTCTACCTGAGTGATGGAACTGGCTATAGGATGAGGACCAAGCTCAGTTTATCTTCCTAAAGTGTCTCTAGACAGTCACTGAGCCGTTAGGTTAGTGTAAGTCAGTCTGGGTTAGTAGGAAGCTTGCAAAGTGTGCACCTAGAACGTGGGTCCTTCTAACCTGACATTTCCTTTTCTGCTTTTTGGGAGAATCATCTTCCATGGATCCTCTCAGGCAGACAGAATAAAGCTTTGAAGTTAATGATGCTGAGGCCAGAATGCAGACAAGAAGATTCCGTATCACTTTGGTTTCGGCAGTTAGGGGGTGTTAAACAATAAATTAAGCAAACAAAGGAGTTATTTTTGACTCTCATAACATAGTAGTAGCCTTTTTCCCTAAAGAGAATCCCAGCCCAAGGTCACAGGGTGAATATTTACTTGGTGGGGAAAACAAAATCTAGTCCTACCACACTAGTGTGTGTAGTCTTGTCTCCTTACCCTGTAAACCCCTCACCATTCTAACCAAGCCAAGCCGGGGAGATGGTGCTGTGTGGGTGATAGAGACTAGAGAGCCAGGGCAGCCACAGGGTGGCAGAGGGCAGCATAGGCAACAGGCTCCACCTCAACTGTTTCCAGACAACAGGGAGCAGCACGCTGAAATATCCACACGGCTTCATTTGAAAACAGCACTGCTTTATTTCAGAGGAAAAAAATAAAAGACCCTCCCAACCCAGTCCCCTCCACCCCCCCAAAAAAAAACCCGACCAACCAACCAACCAACCAAAAAAAAAAACCCCAATAATAATAACAATAATAAAAAATTCTATTAGAAATTATAAGGAAGCACTGAGAGTTTGAGTATTACATTCTTCAAGTATGTTGTTCGGATTTTTTATTTTTAAGTTGGTAACTATACACATATATATATAAAAAACAACCAAACCTTAAAAGTGCGGCCAAGGGATTTTGCTTAAAAGTTAGGATTAAGGGCTACTTCACAATACTGAACAGGATTGCGCAGTCATCCTATGGGCTTGATGCTCTTGCTTCCAATCCCGGCAGTTAAGAAAGGAGCAGGTTCAGAAGTGATCATACTTCAGGGTTAGCGTGAGAAAGCTAGGGAGATGCCTGCGTTCTTCCATGGCAGGGAAAATCCACCCTGAATCTAAAATTCCAACCTGGAATGTGGTGGGACTTCACAGTAGAGTTAGTCTGGATGAGGAGAGGAGCCAGGCAGGGTGGGTGTTGGGCCTGGTCAGGTTTTTGCATCTGTTTAGTGGGTGTAGTGCAGTTCTCCAAGCTTCAGTTCAGAATGCCCTTCAGTGTGCTGCAGGTTGTTCGTGTTAAAGGACTGTTTCAGATTTGCATCCCAAGGAAAATCATGCTACATAAAAATGATCCAAGATTTTTGCCCAAAAAACTTCTTGGATAAAATCTAAAAAATACTATTGCAATTGCGTCTCTTGAAGAAAAAAACATTATTCTAAATGTAAACAGATTCACTCAACTCTCTTGTAGAAAACTTCAGAGTGGGTAATGCTGCTGTCTAGCTAGCTCTCTTGGCATGCACTCGCCAGACGGTGAAGAGCACTGCGTTCCATGCCAGCATCATCTGGGGGGTGAGAAGAGCCGGTCCACGTAGCTGAAGAGGGCATCCCAGTGCTTCCAAAGAAAGGCAATGAAAGCCACTAGGAATAAAGTGCTGAACGTCCTGTTGCGTGTCTTCATGAGGGGGACCACACAGTTGGCTACTGTTGACACAAAGACCAAGAGGACTGCCATGACAGCAAGGAGGATATTGATGAGTTTGCCCAGAAGGTTTCGGGCAGTGGCATTCTCCAGCCCTTCCAGTTGCACCACCTGCTGCTGTTGCTGCTGCAGCTCCATCTTGGAAATGCGGGTTTGACAGGCCTCCAGAGCCTCCTGTGGGCCAAACAGGGGATGATTAGGCTTCTACTCTCAGAAGTACAGCTGGACATGCCCTGGAGCCAGGTGCATCCTGAGCCATGACAAGGATTTCAAACAGCTACAAGCCCTAGCTATGAAAAGCCAGACGCACGGCACTAGCAGGGACATTATTCCCACCCATCTACTGCACTCCTAGGAGAACAACGATGGGGAGCAGGGGACATATTTTAACTAGAATTTACCTACTTAATTTATTTAAGACAAGAGTCTCTTATATGCTCTCTATATAGCTGAGATGACCTTGAACTTCTGATTCTTTTGCCTCCATCTCCTGAATGCTGAGATCATAGGCATGTACCATCATTCCTGAGTGGCCTAGAACATTTTAATGAGAAGACCTCAATTATATGGATTTTATCCTTTTAGAAATTATAAGTCTAAGGTACACAAGACATATCCACGTGTTTGACTCTAACCCCAGCCTCTCAGTGTTCTCAGTTCTAGTCCCTGCTGCTGTGGTAGCACCGTCAGACTGGGAGGCTTACCCTTTACCTGTATTTAACTGTACATGTGAATTTGCCTAGCACGGGGTTATTACAGGCATTTCCTACCATAATGTGCGCAGTATTCTACTTGAATGAATCCATAACTTTTCCTTTTCTTCTCTCTCTCTCTCTCTCTCTCTGTTTTTTTGCTTAATAGTGGGTCTTGATCACACCATGTTCAAAATACATGATCCACCTTATTCTTCTGTGTACCCACAGAAGACATGGGCGCATGTTCATGTGAAGGTCAGAAGACAATTGTGGCTGTTGGTCCTCGGGTACCTTTCACTATTTGTTTCTGACAGGGACTCTCACTAGCTGCAACTTCGCCATGTAGGTTAGACTAGCTGACCAGTAAGTTCCAAGGATTTGCCTATCTCAACTTGCCATTGCTGGGATTACAAGTGCATGACACTATGCCTGGCTTTACATTTATTATTGTTGTTGTTGTTGGTTTTTTTTTTTTTTTTTTTTTTTCGAGACAGGGTTTCTCTGTATAGCCCTGGCTGTCCTGGAACTCACTTGGTAGACCAGGCTGGCCTCCAACTCAGAAATCCGCCTGCCTCTGCCTCCTGAGTGCTGGGATTAAAGGTGTGCGCCACCACGCCCGGCTTTGTTGTTGTTGTTGTTATAGTATGTGTGTGTTTGCATATGTGTGGTGTGCCATGGTATAAGTGTAGAGTTTAAAGGACAAATCTGAGGATTGGATTGGTTCCCGCCTTCCACCTTTACCAGGCTCTGGGGGCTGAACTCAGTTGTCAAGCTTACATGGTAAGCACCCTCTATATGTTGTGACTTCTAGTTGGCTCCCACGTCTGACTTTTTATGTGGGTTCTGGGAATCTGAACTTATGAATCAAATACTTTGCCAACTGAGCCATCTCCCCAGCTCTAGCCTATTATTATTATTATTTTAGCTACATACTATGCAACATTTCATAGTATGGGTATGTTATACTTTACCAGTTAAGTCCCTCTGAAGGATTTTTTTTTCTGATATTTTTCCACTCTAACAATGATGTAGTGTGCTTCACTAACACATTACCTGATGTTTTTAGGTCAAAAAGGATCCATAATTGGAGAAAGGGAACTGTGACCCTGCTATAAGGAGGGCACACTTCCTTTTCAGGTCAGTCTCTGAGATGGATAGATACTATGATCACACTCTACAGAGGGCATTAAAGTGACCTGCTCTCCCTAAACTGCATTCCACCACTCAGGAAACCAAACCGTCTCCCCTAGTAATAACAGACATCCTCCCAAGACAACTAGTGGTTGCAACCATGGGATTTTTTCAGCCTTGAGTTCAATGGCTTTTGGTTTCCTAGGATATAAGGTAAGGTCCTGATAGCTTCAGGCTGTAGCTAGCTCAAGAACGAACAATGGATGCTACTTACTCCAGAATTAACTTGGGATGAAGAAAATGTAAATAGAATTCAAGAACATAAAAAAGATGTCAGCTGGGCAAACAGGACGGTACCTTGATTCCTATGGGTGGGTGTTCTACAAGTTCCTCTTCTATACACTAGCTTCTTTCAATGTGCCTCATAAAACCGACCATGACCTCTGAGATAATCTCCAGAGAAACCAGAGAAACCCCAATATTTCACTTTTCCCCATAGAGAAATGAAATCAACTGTTTACCTTCAACTTCACTGCTACAATTTCTCACAAACCTACAAACAAGCAATGGAGGATTCTCTCAAGCCATGTGATGTGCCACCTGTGAGAGAGTAGGGACAAAAGCCCTTTACACAGAAGCAGAAGATAGGCAAGATGGCCAGGAGCACCGTCTGAACAGCTCCAGGGCAGCAACCAATGATGAGATGTTCTAGTTTTTTTCAGACAGAGATTGCTCTGTCCCTAAGACATCTGCCAGTATCTAGAGCTATACCTCCCCAAATGGCATGGACTTTACTGGGTCAAGGCAGGTGTGTTCCAACTGATAGGAACTTTTCTTGACTCTCCAGACTTCTGTCTTTGCCCATTTTCTTTCTTCCTTTCTTGTTTCTTACTTATTGTTCATACTAACCTGGATATCCCGGGCCCGTTCATATGATTGATAGGCGATTTTCTCTTCCATGCTGGCCAACTCCTGCTTTAAGTTCAGGATCTCATTCTGGTGAAGCTCTGTCAGGTCATTCAGTTGCTCCTCTAGTCGCTCACATCTAAGAAAGGAGGTAAGATTGGAGTTTTAAACATTCTGCATCCTCCCTGCTATCATTTAGATCAATCCCTAAATCCTTTCTATAAAAGAAAACAGAAGCCCAGAGCTTGAGCAAGCCCAGACTACTGTGTGCCAGCAGTTGTAGCTTTCAGTCTCCAGAAAGGGAGCTGTCACAAAGCCATCCTAGAGCATCATGACTTTCCAGTTTTCTCCACAGCCCTGGTTAGCTCTATGCACCTGTGATGCTGAAGCTGTTCTTATTCTGCTCTGAGTACGGAAGAAGCAGGAACTCATTAAGGAAATCTCACTGGGAGAGAATCAGTGAACAAATGGAAATGGACCTCCTCACTATTAGCAGTAACTTATTTCAACACTTGATAAGTTACTCACCCAGATGTTTGTGATTTGGAGCCCCAGAAAGCCAGAGCCAGTGGGGTCCATTATCCTCATGGCCAAGCAATGAGTGCTTGGGACATTTGTCAATCCACTTATCTAGTCTGCTGTATGCTAGGCATATTCAAAGTACTGGGACACTGTGGTAAGCAAAAGAAAACATCTGCCTGTCGTTCACTCTACGGGGAAAGGGGAGACAGAAAAACATCAATAGGATTTCATGTAGCCAAGATTGGCAGGGAGATATGGTAACGCCTAGTGGAGGGTCAGGAAAGACTTAACTCTCTTCAAGAATGAGAGATAAAGCCTGAATGATAGAAACAGAAGCTTGGGAGGTGTTAAAACAAGAATGAGGTTGGTGTCTTATTTAGTATGGTGGTTTGAATATACTTGGCCCAATGGGACTATTTAAAGGTATGGCCTTGTTGGAGTAAGTGTGTCATTGTAGGTGTGGGTTATAAGACTCTCATTCTAGCTGCATAAAAGTCAGTATTCTGCTAGCAGCCTTCAGATGAAGATGTAGAACTCTCAGCTCCTCCTGCACCATGCCTGCCTGGATGCTGCCATGCCCCCACCTTGATGATAATGGACTGAACCTCTGAACCTGTAAGCCAGCCCCAATTAAATGTTGTCTTTATCATGGCTGCCTTGGTCATGGTGTCTGTTCACAGCAACAGAAACCCTAGGACAGAAGTTGGTACCAGGGACTTGGGTATTGCTGTGATAAGCCTGACCATGCTTTTGTTTGGAAGAATATAGATTTTTGGGACTCAAGATTTGGAAAGCAGTAGAATGCTTTAAGTGGGGCTTAACGAGAAACTCTAGTAGGAATATGGACGACTTTGTTGCTGAGAGTGATTTGAACTGTCCAGACCTGGCCCAAGAGGTTTCAGTGGAGAAGAATTTCAGTATGTGGCCTAGAGACTATTTCTGTGGTATTTTGAAGAATGTGACTGCTTTTTGCCCTTATTTGAAGAGTCTACCTGAGGCTAAGGTATAGAGATTTATTTTAACTGCATTGGCAAAGGAAATCTTAAAAAAAAAAAAAAAAAAGCCCAACAGAGACTTTGTTCTCTGGTTTAGTCTCTTGAAGAACACTTTGATCAAGCATAGAAAGCTTAAAAAGAAAAAATATAAAATGTATGGTTCAAGTAATAAAAAGGGGCACCAGAAAGAAAAGTAGAGCTGAATCCTGTATTTAAGGAAATAAAGAGAATAAGGGAGCTGTGATCACCCAGTTAAGCTTATTTGTTTGTGTTTGCAGTTGAACAAGGAATAGTTTGGGCCTGCGTGGTGGTGCACGCCTTTAATCCCAGCACTCGGGAGGCAGAGGCAGGCGAATTTCTGAGTTCAAGGCCAGCCTGGCCTACAAAGTGAGTTCCAGGACAGCCAGGGCTATACAGAAAAACCCTGTCTCAAAAAAACAAAACAAAACAAAAAAGGAATAGTTTGAACTTTTAATATGGAATTAACTATAATCCAGAAATGGAGCAGTGCACTTGTGATCCAGATCTTGAGGATGGAAGACACAGCCTTTGGCCCAGATCTTGAGGAACAGTGATAATGAAAAGTTTAGGCCCAGGCATGGTGGTACACACCATTAATCCCAGAATTTAGGAGACAGAGCTATGTAGATCTCTGAGTTCAAGGTTATTCTACAGAGGAAGTTCCAGGACAGCCAAGTTTAGGCAGTGAAGGTGTTGGAAAACAGAAAGCTGGTGATAATGTAATAGAACAATGCTCCAGCTGCAGCAAGGAGCAGAACTCAGAAGCTTCAACCATGCGGCTCTGGCTTTAGAATAAAAAATAAAAGGGACTCCTTGGACAATTCATACTGGTTAGCTGGAGCTAAGAAATTAGCAGTGATTAAGAGACCAGTATCACTGAGGTGAAATCTTCTGGGAAGTGTTTTCTGAGAGCACAAAGAAGCTGTGTTCCAGAGATAGCCAAGGCTGTACTTTGTGCTGCAGCTGGACTCAGTAATGTATAAGAGTCACCCTAGTGGTACTGGTTTTGAAGGTATGAAGGGGTCATGGGGAGCAGCTGAGGCTTGGCACTGTGAGAGGCTAAAGAAGGCTATTGGTGCAGCCTCAGTTGCAGCTGACAGCTCAGAACTGAAGGGGTCATGCAAAGAAGTTTGGCTTGGCGTCATGAAGAGAGCCTATGAGAGGCTATTGGTGAAACCTATTTGCAGTGGAAGACCCCAGTGTACTAGAGATGCCAGTACCATAGGATGAACAGCAACAGCAGTGGGGTGGAGTCAACCAGAGCCCACAGTGCTACAGACAGCAGAGCTGGAGAAGTGACGCCATCCCTTTGGAGGACCCCAGAAGATCATGTCTAGATCCCAGACATCACAACAAGAAGCTGTAACACTGAAGTTGCCTTGGAGACCCCAAGATGTTCAAGATGCTAGAATTATGGGATATCTGCTGAGGAAAGCTGCTAACAGGGAGTGGAACCAGCCCAGGAGAAGTTTGTTGTAGTCAATGAGATGAAAAAGAAGTTGGAGATCTGAAGACTATTTTGATATCAGACATGGAGATGCAGAGTTTGGAGTATGACCAGCTGGTTTTCTATCTTACTTTGGGGATTATAGTTAAGAGACTGCATGAATCTCAGAAGAGACTTTGAACTTTGGATGTTTAAAATTGTTGAGACTGCTATAGACTATGGGGACTTTAGAAGTTGGACTATATTTTTTATTATGCTATGGGTAGGTATGACCTTCATAGACTCATGTGTTTGAACCAGCCTATGGGGGCCAGGGAATAGAATGTGGTGGTTTGAATATACTTGGGCCAGGGAGTGGCACTATTTGGAATCTCGGACCTGTTGAAGTAGGTGTGGCTTTGTTGAAGGAGGTGTGTCACTGTGGGGGTGGGCTTTCGATCTCATCTCTGCTCAAGCTAGGCAAGTTGTGGCATTCACTTCTATTGTCTGCAGATCAGAATGTAGAACTCTCAGCTCCTCCTTTAATATCATGTCTGCCTGCATGTCACCATGCTTCCCACCATGACAATAATGGACTTAACCTGTGAGCCTATAAGCCAGTCTCAATTACATGTTTATCTTTATAAGAGTTGCCTTGGTCATAGTATCTCTTCACAGCAATAAAACCCTAAGTATCTTAGTCTGGGTTTCCATTGCTGTAAAGAGACATCATGATCAAGGCAGCCCTTATAAAGAAAACATTTAATTGGGGCTGGCTTACAGGTTCAGTGAATTATCGTCAAGGCGGGGGCATGGCAGCATCCACGCAGGCATGGTGCAGGAAGAGCTAAGAGTTCTACATCTTCATTTGAAGGCGGACAGGAGAATACTGGCTCTACATGATTAGGAGGAGGGTCTCCCTGTCCACCCCCACAGTGACACTCTTCCTCCAACAAGGCTACACCTATTCCAACAAAGCCACACTTTTAAATAGTGCCATTCCCTGCCAATCAAGTATTCAAACACACTTCTACTATGGGCATTCCTACTCAAACTATTATATTTGGCATATGTAAGGGCTGGAGTCTGCCTGAGAAGCTACAAAATGAAAGCAGAGAATGTTCCTGGGAGGAAGGCTAATTTTATCCATCTTATTATCTCTAGTGCACACAAGCATATACATGTAAGTATGTACACACATATTTATTTTACATAAAGGTTTAAGGGTCATCAGCAGAGATTCTAGGCAGAATAAAATGCTCAGAAAAAATATGCAAAATAATTGGACAAATGGATTCTGGATAGCTGGTGAAGGGGGCCATAGAAGACAATGTTTAAGGAAATGAGTTGTTTGGTAGTAGTGAAGAGGATAGATTAGACAGGCAGTGTGTGGAGTCCTAGGGAACAAAGTCTTCAAGGAGAATGCTTCTTGAAGACTATATATTAAAAATGTCGAGTCATAAGGCAAGTGGGCCAGTTTCATGACCACAGGAATACATAACCATATGAAACTCAGAGGCCTTCTACTAAAAAATGTAAAGCTGGAAGTAGGTTATGGTGCACTCCCTAGAATAACAGGTGCTAAAGAAGCTGCAGAGGTAGGAAAATTCTAAGTTTCAGGCTAGTCTAAAACCCAACCAACCAACCAACAAATGTGCCAGAGTATCATTAAATATTTAGAACTCCTCCTTTCTTTCCCTTTGTGCCTGCCTGCTTGCCTTTTCTTTTCTTGCTTTCCTTCCTTTCTTTTCTTTCCTTCTTTGCTCTTCTCTTTCTTTCTCCATTCTCCTATCTTATATTCTTTTTTCTTTTGGTCATACAGTGGAAGGAAGCTATCACTCTGCATGCCAGGCAAGGCCTCTATTACTGAGCTACAGCTACAACCTTACTCTTCACCTATGGTATACAAAGTTTTAGGTTTCTTTTTAGCCCAGGGTGGCCTTGAATTTGTGATCCTCTTGTCTCTATCTATGAATTCTAGGATTAGTGGCATCTATCACCATGTGTGGCTGAGTTTATCCACTTTTTTTTTTTTTTTTTTTTAAGTGGTAGAAAATTTTATTAACCTGAGTTCATTCCTTAGTACAAATAACAAAAGAATGGGAGAAAGGAAGAACAAAAATGGGAGAGAGAAGGAAAGTAGGCCTGGATGGAGAAAAATATAATGTCCTAAAAGCCTATTACCCATTTCCCCCAATCACTGGATGGCGGAATATATCAGTAAAAGACATGAAAGCAACAGTNGTTTGTCACATTCAATGTTTTTAATCCATACATTGGTGATTACACCAAGACATGTAGAATACTAAAGAAATTAAAAAGAAACAATCAACTTTGAGACAAATTAAAGTCATATATTACTGGAATAGAGTTTATCCACTTTTAAGGAATACAAAAATTTTCTCTAAGATAATTTTATGAAGCCGGGTGTGGTAGCGCACGCCTTTAATCCCAGCACTCGGGAGGCAGAGGCAGGCGGATTTCTGAGTTTGAGGCCAGCCTGGTCTACAAAGTGAGTTCCAGGACAGCCAGGGCTATAAAGAGAAACCCTGTCTCGAAAAACCAAACAAACAAACAAAAAAAATTTATGTTGCAGCATCTGTGTTTCCCTGTGTCTCTGCATCTTTGCATGTGTGTATGTGAATGTGTGTCTGTCTGTCTGTAGCAAGCAATCCATGAGAACACATGTGTGAAGGCCAGATGAAGATACTGGGTGTCACATTCAGTTCCTCTCTGAACTCAGAGCTCATCAATCAGCTAGACAGCTAACCAATGAGCCTTTGGGATTCTTTTTTCTCTGTTCCTAGTAGAGCTTGGGTGACAGACACATATGCAGCCAAATATGCCTTTTATTTTTTATTTTTTTTCTTGAGACAGGGTCTCACTATATAGTCCTGTCTTTTCTGGAACTTATAGAGTCCCGAGTGCTGGGATTAAAGGCATGTGTCTCCATACCGGAACTCATATCTGTCTTTTTCACTTGGGTGTTGAGGATCCAAACTCAGTTCCTAAACTTGCACAGTGAATATTCTTAGCCAGAGTCACCACTCTATTCTCTTATCCCTTTTTAATTATCATATAATAAACAATAATTATATTCTATTTACTTCTACTCCTTAAAAATAAACATTAATTTAAATAATCAATCTGATTTTTTTTTTTTTTTTCGACACAGGGTTTCTCTGTATAGCCCTGGCTGTCCTGGAACTCACCCTCCACAGAACCTCTGTTGTGCTCTTTTCTTCATGCTGTTACAGAACAGCATCCCCTATGCAGACCTCTGCCTTTTCTTCTCATCATCTCAGGGATTCTGGAACAGGTATCAGCTATGAAAGTGATCTGCTAAAACTTAAATTCATCAGAGACTGTAAACATATACTATGTTTTTAAACTATTTTTTGGTACGATGTGTGTGCTAGAACTTAGAGCCTTACACATGCTAGGAGAACACTCTATTAAATGGTCTACTATTTTGAGTGTGTAGTTTCTTCATTGCCTTTGTTTACCAAAAGGGCATTGAAATTTAAAACAGTATTCTTTTTTTAAAAAAGATTTATTTATTTTATTTATACAAGCACACTGTAGCTGTCTTCAGACACACCAGAAGAGGGCATTGGATCCCATTACAGATGGCTGTGAGCCACTATGTGATTGCTGGGAATTGAACTCAGGATTTCTGGAAGAGCAGTCAATGCTCTTAACTGCTGAGCCATCTCTCCAGCCCCTTAAAATGATAATAACTCCTGGCCTTGCCGGGGTAAAGCTCAGTGGTAATGTGTATTTAGTGAGCTCTGGGTCCAACCCAACACCAAAAGCCAGAGTAATTCTTGGGCATGGTCAGTAATTGGAGCTAGGAAGGGAACAGGGTGGTGGTTGTCTAATAGGGTGCATGGTGACAGGGCTGCACCACAGTCTCTTGAACCACAGCCCATACGCATACTTTCTGGTGTTTGTATACTACTGGGCGGAGGGTATAGTCACTCATGACTTTAATCCCAGCACTTGGGAATTAGAGGTAGTAGATCACTGTGAGATCAAGGCCAGCTTGGTCTACATTGTAGGTTCCAGGACAGCCAGAGTTACATAGTGAGACTTGCCTTGGAAAAAACAAAACAAAACAACAACCCCCCCACCCCACCCCAAAAAAGATCACTAGGACATTTTATTGGGAATTAAATGTGGTTCATGTGCTTGAAGAGCAGGCTGGAAACAGCAGACAGCTACTGCTGCCTCAGATGTTACTCTGCAAACTCATCAAACTCCTGGAAGGTGGGAGGCGTTATCTTCTCCTCAAAAGAAACAGTTAAAATTCAGAGATCCCAGAGCTACCTTCTAAAGCCACAAAGTAAAGAAGGAAAGATGTGAATCCAAGTTTGACTTCAAAAACCTACATTTTAAAACTCTATACTGTCATGCCATTTTGAAACTAGATAAGAAGTCAAGATCTACAAGCTCCTTTAAAAAGTAAAAAATCCGAGTCAGCTCAACAGTGGTTCAAGTCACACAGTCACAGTGAGAGCTGAATGTGGCTCTGTTGACATGATGGCTTAAAGCTTGACCAGAAGAGGGGTGAGTAAGAGTATAGATAGACTCAGATGGGAAAGATAAAATCAAGTATTAACAAAGACAAAGCAAAACAAAACAAAACAAAACACCCGGCTGGAAGAACCATTCTGTTCCATTAGTGAGAACTTTAAAAAGTTATTTAATAAAGAATTCCCATAAGGCCTATAACTCCACTCCAGGTGCATGTGTCAAAGAAATGAAACTTCTTTGTACATATGACATGAACAGGGATGAGCTTATGGTACCATGTGACAGTGTCCTAGATATTCCCAGATTCTGTATCCTAAAGTGCTTGCAACTTGCTGTTCAGTTTAGTGTTTCCCACTGTACTTGATGCTCACAGAATATCAGGATATGAAGCAGACATGTAAAGGGGCTATGCTTTTCCACTACCTGTACCTAATTCCTAAGTTCTGACTTTTGCCTTCATCCCCTAATGTGGCTACTACAGACTGTTCACTTGGGAAGGAAAGTGCTCATGATCTTTTCATCCTTTTTCCACCTAACATTCTAAATACACAGGCCATATATAGAGGTGCACACTTGTAATCCCAGCACTTGGGATGCTGAGGCAAGAAGACTGTGAGTTTCAGGCCAGCCTGGTTATACACAGCAAGTTTCAAGCCAGACCAGGATACAAAGTGAAACTGTTACACTTATCTAAAACAAAACAAATGAAAATAAAACATTTCAAAGGGGCTGGCACTGTAGCACAGTTGGTACAGTAGGCCTTACCCAGTATGCATGAAGCCTTTCGGGTCCATCTCCACCACCACACACACACACACACACACACACACACACACACACACACACACATACACACACAAAGTGTGTCTGGGGGACATGGCAACAACGTCAGAAGGTTCCAGGCTATCCTTGGTTACTTCAAGGTAAAAGGCCAGCCTGGGCTGCTTGAGATTTTGTCTCAATTGACAAAAAACCAAATCATTAAAAACAAAATCTCCCAAATTATGAATTATGTTATCCTACAAGGGCAGTTGCAAGGCTTGAAGCATTCTCTGGAAGGAGCCTATGTTTTCTAATTTAGCCTGATGGCATCTGCTTGGCCTCACTGTCCACTCCTAGGGCAAAATCATCAGCAGAGAAAGCATCTTGCCTTTATGTCTAGTGAGGTGTTATGCCTGAAATCCCAACACAAAGAAGGCTGGGAAAGGAGGATAGTGCATTTAAGGCTTGGCCTACATCATTTAAGGACAGGCAGAATTGTGAGACTGTCTCTAAAACAAAAACAAAGGCATTTTGTTTTTTACCAACAGTATCTGGTGAGAGATACCATAATTTATTTGTTTTGAGACATTGTCTCCAGGCCCTGAATTCCCTATGTAGTAGAGGATGATCTTGAACTCCAGGTATATCCTCCTCAGTGTTGGGTTTGCTGGTATATCACAGCTCACCCAGTCTATGTGGTACTGAGCTGGGAACCCGTGGCATTGTGCATTCTGGGTAAGTAAGCATTCTATCCAGGAAGCTCTATCCCCAGTGCCAGAAATGTGTGGGTTTTTTTTTTTTGTTGTTGTTTGTTTGTTTTTTCGAGACAGGGTTTCTCTGTATAGCCCTGGCTGACCTGGAACTCACTTTGTAGACCAGTCTGGCCTCCAACTCAGAAATCTGCCTGCCTCTGCCTCCTGAGTGCTGGGATTAACAGAAATGTTTTTTTTAAATTAATTAATTAATTAAAATTATGTACTATGTACATGTAGCTGATGAGTCTGTTTAGTCCAGGGTTTGGATTCAAATCCAATCTTACAACTTACTAGTCTGAGAGACCCTGTTACCTGCCATGCTGCTGGTAAAAGCCTGGACAGACAGTCCAAGCTACAAGACTACACAGGATTCAATACTCTATTTTGTGATCTTAGTCACTCCTAAAAATCCCTAGGAGGGGTGGTTCAAAAAAACTTCTTGGGCTGGCAGGGTGGCTCAGTAGGTAAAGTACCTGCTACTAAGCCCAATGTTCTGTCCCAGAACTCACATGGTGGAAGGAAAGAATAAAACTATAGCAAGTTGTCCTCTGTCCTTCAACTACATGCAGGTGGCATGTGAGCCTCTCTTCGAAATAAAGTAAGTAAATGTAACAACAACAACAACAGGAGCAGCAGCAGCAGCAACAAGACTGCTGCTGACTGCTTGTCACATGGTCTCTAGCAGTGATGATACTACTGCTCACTAGTTCCCACATACAATTTTTTTGGACACTAAGACTTCTTTCCCTCCATGTTCTCAATTTTACTTAAAGTTTTCACTGTTTCTAGTAACTGAAAGGCTTTTCTTCTGTTATATCACCCAAATGGACTACTGGGCACATAACCCTCTCAACCTTCAGTTACTTATTTTACTGCAGCACACAAAGCTTTAGAATTTAGAGTGAAGCAAGATGCTGTGGACAAGGCTGACAAGGCCCCAGAAACTCCTTAGCCCAACTAACCATTGTGAGTTTACCTTTTCACATCAAACAATTACCTGGAAAATGAGGACTTCTGGAAAAAAACCCAGAAAGTTTCAGCTGTTATTGTGTAGCTGAAATCCTACTAAACTTGTAAAACAGGTGTTTCTTATTAGCATAGAAACACCTCTAATCTGCAGGAAGCAGCAGGGAGGAACGTTCTAAGCCACAGGGAGCATTGCAAACTCCTAGGCACAGTGAGTTTGGCCCCTCTGTTGGTGTCTTGGAATGCAGATCTCCTGCTCAGATCGTTGCTTTGTTAAAAAACAAAACCAAAACAAAAAAAATTTTCCCAAAACTTGCACACCTTGGGGAAGGCTGAGGCAGGAGGATCATGACTGAGACTAGACTGGGTTACATAGCAAGACTACTGTCATAAACAAGTATGAAGACACACCTGACCTGCGTTTTCACTAGACTCCAGGCAGCTGTCCCTGAGCTTTATTCACACCCCTACTTCCTGTTTTTAGATTTATTTTATTGTCTGTATTCTTTTCCTTTTCAAATTCAAAGTCTGTACAACAAAGGAAAGGAACACTGAATCAGCTAGCTCCCAGACCTGACCATTCAATTGCTAAGGCCCAATCCTCAGCACTTGCACTAACACGGTTACTGACACAGCCTTAGCTAGGTTCTGGTCTGAAAACAAGCTGGCCCGAAGAGCCCAGCAGAAATGCTGTGGTATTCTCTCTCTTTGGAGGGGGAGTGTGTGTGGGAATTCAAGATTCAATCTAATCTACTTATTCATCATGAGCACCAAAACTTCCAACTGCTGGCCCCTGACAGTAACAGAATGGTTAACTCTCCTCTGAACCCTTCACAGTAGGGTCTGTCTCCAAGCACTGAAATTTACAAAGCTGTTTTCACCAACACCTTCATTCCCTCCTCAATTCCACAAGTAAGGAAATAGGAGGCCCAGGAACTCCTTAAATTTCTTTAAATTCTTTTGTTAGTGAGGTGGGCAAGGGTCTGACCCACCTTGCAATGCCTCAGTCCCCCCCCCCCCCCCCACAGGGTTTCTCTGTGTAGCCCTGGCTGTCTGGAACTCTGTAGACCAGGCTGGCCTCAAACTCAGAAATCTGCCTGCCTCTGCCTCCCAAGAGCTGGGATCAAAGGCGTGTGCCACCACTGCCCAGCTCCTCAGGTTTTTACAGATGTTTCATCTGTTGTCTCTCTGTCCCCACCCCATTACTAACCAAATATAAGATCTATATAGCAAAAAAACATTACTAATATTATGATTTGTCTGTTTCCTTGTCTAAATTCTAATAGGGAAAAGGGAATTCAGAGAACAGCTCCACCTTCTCACTAAATATCCACAGCCTACCAAAGGGTAGGTAGGAGCGAAGAGGAAGGTGAACTGTGCCTTTCACATAGCGTTTATAAAACCAAAACCTCCCTTTAAGGAGATCTAGTCCTCAGTTGCCAGCTGAGTAGGTATGGTTTATTGACAGCTGTGATGGTTGGGTCTCTAAGCACTATGTATGACTCTAGCAGGTCATTTCTTTCAATTCTGCCTGGACAAAGAACGTCACTTTGAGAAGTTTTACTCAAAGGTCTTTCCTAAATCACATCAATTCAAAAGGACTCTAGACATCTAAACATGGTTTCATTTTCGCTATTAGCAAAGAGGAAACCTAAACACTATTTTTTTTTTTTTTTTTTTTTGAGACAGGCTTTCTCTGCAGTCCTGGCTGTTCTGAAACTTCCTCTGTAGACTACTAGGCTTGCTTTGAACTCAGACATCTGCCTGCCTCTTGAGTGCTGCTTGGTTTTTAAAGCAGGCTGAAATCATCCCTTGCTGGAAATAAAAACTGCTGTACTTATAATGCATTGGCCATGTCCAGATTCTGTGGAGGTAAATAATTCATAAATAACTACTGATCTTGGAAGTAAATGTTTTTGGTCTCTGGACTGGGCAACACAGCATCTTCCCTGATCAAAGAAAACCCGGGGGTTCTTCTGGGTTAAAGTCCGGAGGAAAAAGAAACTAGGTAAATGCCTAGGCTGGGAACTTGAATCTAAAGCTTTTTGGGGTGTGGCTCAAAAATCTGGAGCCACCTGGTGAGCCTGTGGGGCTTTTGTGGTTAGACAAGAGGTCAATAGAGCAGATGTCTGATAAGGTTTGTGGAGCAGGTTCCGAGACACACGAACTGACACAAACAGGCAGGCAATCTTGGGAGCAGACTTCTGTACCATTTCCCAAATGCATTTGGGACACACAGGTAGACTCTGATAAGATTTGACCAGAATGGAGAGTCATGGCTGAGGGTGGAATGTGAAATTCGGGAATGTGAACAACTGCATCCTCCGCCGGGGAAATGGATAATTTGGTACATGTCTTATGACTTCACTGTGCTCAAGTACACGAGGAGGCTAGGCAACAGTGAGCCACTCGGAACCCTAGCACTTACACAACTGACGCAGGCTAGTCTACCTAGTGAGACCCTGTCTCAAAAAGGAAAGCAGAACACAATATTAGTCCCTTAAGAATTTAAACAGTTCATTTTCTTAATACAAAGATAAGAGGTGCCCAAAGAGCATTGGAAATGAAATCTACATAGGGATTCTGGCAATTTGGGTATCAGGCAATGCCAACTGTGTAACAATTCGGACACACCTGGAAAAACCAGTCGTTTATTGAACTCCTAGCACGGTGATGTGTGTGCTTCTGCATGTGTGGTATTGATGGTAACTGGTTTTGGGACCTCAAATATGCTAAGCATGTATTTTACCATTCATCTAAACCCTGAGCACTGAGTTCTACTTTAAATCAAGCATCCTACTAAGATGTTTCCATGTACATGATCCCCCCTTCCTCTTTCCATCTCATTTAATAACGGTTATCACCTTGCATAGGCAGAGAAACTGAAGCTCAAATGAATTGTATGATCTACTCAAGGCCATGTAATTTAGAAGTATCAAAACTGGCAAGCTTGTCCAGGTCTGATGATTTAATTAATAAGTATTATTAATTTCTTTTCTCCTTGCATACTCCTCCTCTATAACTCTTTAATGACTAAGCGAGGAAGAACACACCTGGGAATCTCTTTGTACAGCAGGTCTTACCTTTTATAAGAATATCTCTGAACTAGACGCCCCCTCTACACACACTTTTAAAGCAAAAGGCTAACCTGATTCCAATAATCTTGGCTTCTATTTCAAAGTTATTGTTTAAGTACAGCCCACAACTCTAGAGATGCTGATCAATTTTCAGTTGATTAACAGTTGAAAGGGGGTTAAAACAACTACATGTGATCATATCCAACGACAGTAAAACCATGCTTAAGCAACCACTTACATAGTTATATTGAAATACTGATCACACTATGAACCCGGAGATTGTGTTATTTACTCGAAAAACCTGTTTCCAGTCGTGTTGTGACTCAGTCTTAGCACCCACCTTTATCCCTCTGGCTGGAATACAGACATGCCCTTAGTATACACCTTTAATCCCACATAATGAAGGTAAAGTTAGTTTTTAGAAGGAAACACTCATGTTTTTTAAGTGACATCTAATTGAGTGGCAGATAAAGTGACAAATCAGAGAAAGATTTGATAGAATAGGGTATGTCCAACTCTCATGAGAAGTAAGAGTTAAGAGAGACAACATAGGTGGGAACAGTGCAAAAGAGAAAGAGAAGGGAATGTTTTACAGATAGGTTGAAGAGAGAATAAGCTAGACACTGATGAAAACAGAATGAGCCAGAGAATGAGGAGCTAGAAGATTAGAACAGATTGTCAATATGAGGCCAAGCAGAGTGATTTAGTCAGTGCCTGAGAGAGAAGTTAGATTGAATTGGCCAGTTTGGAGAGGAGCTGGAGCCAGAACAGCTTAGCTGCACCTGCCAATCAAGAGTTCAGAAAGAGCTTGAAAGGGTGAGCTTATTCAGTAGCAAGTCTCAGAGGCTGAAAACATTCAAAGCCTAGATTAGATTGTACAGAGGCTAAAAGATTCCAGGACTAGGCCTAGGTTAGCTGACTGAGGAGGCAGTAAAACTCAGAGATGACAATTACATCAGGCGAATAAAAGTTACATAACATAGTTTAGGAGAGCCTGGCCTGACTGGGTCAGCCAAGTTCAGGATTTTGTTATAGGGAAAAGTCATTGTGAGGCTGAGAGGAGAGCAGAGGGAGAATACACATCCAACAGGGTTCAGGCTTCTTTACTCTCTATTCCTTGAAACCTGGCTACTCCAGAGACCCCAAAGTACAACAAAGGGAGAGTGCTACTCATGTGCACAAGGGGCCTAGACATAATCCTAAAGCATTGAGAGGAGATGTCAGACCCATCTCCGACTTAATCTAATAGACAAACGAAGGCAGACTTTTCCAGATGTGTTGCTCTCCTTTTCTCGTAGTGATCAATATCTAACTTGAAGAAAATAATCTCTAGAGGAATTTAATACCAGGAATGATAATTAATCTTTTAAATAATGGACAGAGGTCCTCTGGAGGGTGGGTCTGGGGCTCAGCAGCAGTGGCCACCTGACATCACTGCAGCATTGGGGGCCAGCACTGGCTTGTAAGCTTCACACACACTATTTCATTTCAGTGTTGTAGCAATTTTTTTGCAGGGCCTTTGCTACTCTTATGATATAGGCAGGAAGCCCTTACACAGATGTTAATCTTTTTTTCACAGCTAGTAACAGAAATGGTACTGGAATTTTGGTTTAATATGGTAAAAATGGACCAGTGCCTTAATTTTAATCAGTCCACTTAAACACAAAATAGGGAAAATACCCAGGCTATTAAATATAGAAAACACTGATGAAAATAGTAATACATATACCCCTTTTCCTTTCCTAAACTTACTCCTTTTTCACCATTGTCAAGTCTTTTTCTTTATAAAAAAAATAATCCCCACTACATTGTATTTAGTGTGTATGTAAAGGTGCACATAGATCTAAGCTGTACTTAGATCTTGGCAGCTAGTGCTTTTACCTGCTGGGCTACCTTGCCAGTAGTACTCCTACCCTCTTTTTGGTGGTCAGGTAAATACTCTGCCACTACCTACCCTCTTTTTAAAATTTTTACTTTTATTTTTTAAGATCAGGACTCATGTGGTTCTGGTTGCCCCCAAATTTCCTATGGATGAACTTGATGATGATGATGATGATGATGATGATGATTATTTTGAAGGAGGCTGGGTGGTGGTAGTGTATGCCTTTAGTCCCAGCATTTAGGAGGCAGATCTCTGAGTTCAAGGCCAGCCTGGTCTACAGAGTGAGTTCCAGGACAGTGAGGGCTACACAGAGAAACCCTGTCTCCAAAACAAACAAACACCCACCCAACAACAAAAAACCCAAAGGAAAACAAACAAACAAACAAACAAACAAGCAAACACATTTTATTTGTAGTTTTGTGTTATCTATGTGTCTGCCACATGTTTGTTCATGTCAGTCAATAAAAGACAAAAGATGGCTAACCCCTGGAGCTGGAGATACAGGTAGTTGTTAGTCACATGAAATAGGTGCTAAGAATTGAACTTGGGTTCCCTGAAGAGCAGCAAGTGATTTTGATCTTGCTTTCACCGGACAAGTGCTGGAATTACAGACACATCCTATGATATAGTCATGTTAGTGAAGCACGCTACCAACTGAGCCACAGACCCTGCCTGCCTCTCAGAGTGTCAATGAGAATTGAAGATTAGCAAAAGGAGGCAGACTGGATTGCTGTTTAGTATATTTTTTAAATACCATCTAAAGCAAGCATGCTGTTGTTATCTTTTTCTTTTCTTTTTTTTTTCTTTTTCTTTTTTTTTTTTTTTTTTTTTTTTTTTTGGTTTTTAGAGACAGGGTTTCTCTGTATAGCCCTGGCTGTCCTGGAACTCACTCTGAAGACCAGGCTGGCCTCGAACTCAGAAATCCGCCTGCCTCTGCCTCCCAAGTGCTGGGATTAAAGGCGTGCAGCACCATGCTCGGCTTGCTGTTGTTATCTTTAGAGCTAAATGATAAACATGAACAATTTACTTCAGACACTGAGGTCCCCTCATAAAAGTAAAGTTTTAAAACATTGCTTTTACTTTTCAAGAGATGAAAGAGACTTTCTCTGTTCAAACCCTGATGTCTTAGTAAAGTACTGGAGATTCCTTCTACTTAGGAAGTGGGACAAGACGAAAACTCAAGTCTTGTAAGGCTTTATATGCAGAGATGCAGCTCTCAGAACACTTTATTGATCTGCATGGTGAGGCTGCCAGTGTTTGGCCCACAAATTTGGATCTGAGTGATTACTCTTGGTAGGATATTATTTCTATACAAGGAAGACAGGGCAAGGTTTTGGAGACTTGCTAAGAGTGGTCCAGCTGGAATCTATGATGCAACGTGAAAAACCAGATTCAATATAGGAAGGAAGGTCATGGATAAGGCCGTGGGCTCCATTCCTACAGACCCACTCTGAACTTTGATATAGATTCTGACTGAAAAGCTCTGAACTCTTTGAACACTTTATAACTGCAGGAGAATGACTTAATGTTATGTCTGTCTACTCTCATCCAAATGGGCCAGTTCTTTATAAACATCACAGACATTTGGATTTATTTCTAATCTAATTTTTCTAAACTAATTGCTCACGTAAGTATGTTTAAGGCCAAACACATACAAAGTTCACTATATTTTGGCTGGGTTGTATTTTTACAAAGTTTACAAAGTTCTCGGGATTAAGATGTTCTGAATACAATTCAGTACACTGAAAGCTTCAACTGACTATGCTTCTGATCTCAGTGAACTGATGAAATACCTCAGAAAGCTTGAGCTGTGTGTTAAAATCATAAAGTGGGATAAAAGACTGAGAAGTTAAGAAATGTTGCATCTGTGTGTGAGATCTAGTTGTTTAACAGCTTTGCTGACTGACAAAGAACTCCTGTGGCTGTTAGAGACAGATCTGAACACTTTATTTAGAGACAGACATCTTTTAAATTCACTTTTTCATATTCAAAGAAAAGGGAACAAGTACTTTAGGCTTTAGATCTTGCATAACTTACCTATACCGCTCTTCCTGCAAGGTCTGCATTATTAAGGAGTAGTCCCTCTGATAATGCTCCTTGAGGGTCTCGAAGGATTCCTCCAGCCTGGCCTGGGTTTCCCGGATCTCCTGGATCTCATGCAGTAGTGCATCAAACCCTGAGCTCTGCATGTCTAGGGTGTTTGTTTTGGAGCTGGATGCTCCCACAGCAATGCCCCCAGTGGTACTGTTGGCTCCTACTGAGCCTGAAGTGGCACTAGAACAATCTTCCTCACTACCATATTTTGGGCTTGACTGAAAGTTTGAAATCACCCCTAAAGCCTTTCCCCCATCATCCACTTGTCCTTCTTCTAATGAGTCTTTCAGGTTAGGGATATTGTCTGCACTACCAAATTTGTTTCGAATCAGTGAGGCGATCTCTCTGGGTTTGGAGACGACAGCCCCTGCTGCTGAATGGGTAGCCTGGGAGAAGCTGGAAAATCCACCTTTGACGCTGTCCACTACACCTTCACTGAAGCCAGTCACCTTTGCACCCACATCCTTCAGACCCTGGTGCATGTCCCTGAAGACATCCTTGGGCTGCCGGGGGATCCCATTCTGTTCCACCTCACGGAGTTTTCGGTGGTAATGCTCAAGCTTCTTTTGCAGCTGGAGAATGGTCTGCGCAGATTTCTGGTTTTTCTTCTCAAACACCTGTTTGATTCGAGCAGCCTGCTGCTTGTCTGCACTGTTGGCAAGCTTCAAATACTCAGCAACGTTGTCGTCTCGGGCTGTCTGTGCAATCTTGATCTGTTCTGTGAGCTTTAGGATCTTCTGCTGCAGGTGTGCAATGGCAGCTTTTGTGCGCTGAGGATCTGGTATTCCATCCACAGACTCTGTGTGGATGCTGCCATCAGTGCTGGAGGCCACGGCACTGGAAGTCTGGGCGAGGCTGCTTACTTCCAAACGCTCGATCTAACATTTTAAAAATAAGAGATGGATATTAGAAGCAGTCTAGAATCATTGTGCTAAAATGTGCTGAAAATATGTCTATGCTGAATTCTCAGCACAGAAGGGTGACCTGCACACCCCTTGTCCTGTAAAAGCCCTGCTGCCCTCTTGGCTAGTCTTTATACAGGATTTCTTTAAATAACAAAGCTCCCTTTGTTGGTTGAGAGCATGAATTAATTCTCATTCTTATGCATACTTCTGCCTAGAAGCAAATCTATGAAAGATAGCATATCAGTTTTTCAATGTAATACTATGAAAACCATTCTAGTGCTCAGACACAGTCAGCCATCCTAAGCCATACTCACAAATTGGTCTCCTGAAAAGGCTAGCAAGAATGGATATGTTGATAGGGGGATATAAGCATCCAATTGTTATCACAGTGTTTGCATAAGTCACACCCAGAGTAGTGAGATCATTCTCTATTCTTGGGGCACTTTGCTGCAGTGGAAGACAGGCAGAGGATATGATGCTGAATGCTACTGAATTAAAATAACTGTGGTGTACCCAGAAAGACAGCAGAAATAGATAGGGACAGTGAGAGGTAAGTGATTAAACAAATCAGAGGCGAAGGTCAGATCTTTTTGGGCCCAAATTTTGTGTTTTATCTAATAAAAAGCTTGCCTTAGGAAAGGAACTACAAAGCTCACACACTGTTCTTTCCTATGGATGAGAGTCACTACAAGGACTGGAAGAAAGGACAACTGCTCAGACTTAAAAGCTTAAACTCTTTTGTTGTTGTTGCTTTTTTTTTTTTTTTTTTTTTTTTTTAAAAAAAGACAGGGTTTCTGTGTGGTCCTGGCTATCCTGGACCAGGCTGGTTTAAAACTCAGAAATCTGCCTGCCTCTGCCTCCCAAGTTCTGGGAATAATGGCATGTGCCATTACTGCCCAGCAAAAGCTTAAACTTAAATGTCAAAGCAGGTAGCTGAAACTGAAGGGTGCCCCTGTATGTGGCTTGGTCATTTAGAGCAGGACCCAAGGAAGAGTTTATTAACTGCTCTTTAGAGTAGAAGCAGAAAGGGTAGTAATATAAAATAGCTTCTTAGGGCAATAAAAAAATGCCCAGTGTGAGGGTCAGGTTGCAACTTGGCCACCTGTAGACTAAGGTCATATTACTGTTTTCTTGGTTCTGTTCCATAGTTTGTCCTATGACAATGTGTCAGTAAGAACTGTACAGAGGTCAACCCCTACATGTTCATTATCTTATATACCCAGGAAATGCCAATAGTTAACCTGTTGTCTCAAAGTATCCTCTATCATCTTAGATATACAGAGCCTCATTTTATCATCTGGGCAGGATTTATACTGACCTCTGAGCTTTTATAAATATATGTAGTTCAATCATATTGGCTAGGGCTATACTTCAGTAATGAAGTACTTGCCTAGTACATGAAGCTCTGGGTGTGATGCCTAATACTGGGGGATGAGGGAAGAACATTCTTTTCTTTTCTTCTTATTTCAATGTAATTAAATGTTGGGCCTAGGAAAGCAGATCAGTGGAAGAGCCTTGCCTTCCATCCCCAGCACAGAAAGAGACAAGAAACCCTTGACAGAGACCAGTACAATGCCTTTTGCATTACTTCCCCCAATACTGATTTCACCTTTGAGGAACACAGTGGCTAGAGACTGCGGAAGGGAGAGGCAGCCAGAATCTCAGATGGGCAAGGTGTCAAAAGCCACAGTAAGAATTCTGAAAACACCTTACTCTACAGGAATGGAACCCAGGTCCACAGCCAGTGCTCTAACTGTTGAGTCATTCCTCTAGCCTTCTCCACTTTCACCAGTATAAGCAATTTCTTTCTTTTGTTGTTGCTATATAATCATATGTGTGTATGTATGTACGCAAATCTAGCTGCATAAGTTCCCAATTGCTGGATTTTCCTTCTGAATGAGATTTAAACTTTTTTTTTTAATTAAATGTTTATCTAAGCTTACAAGTTACAGTCCCTCATTAAGGGAAGCCAAGGCAGGGGCAGAAGCAGAGACTATGGAGGAATGCAGTTTCTTTTTTTTTTTTAAAGAATTATTTATTTAGTTTATGCATAGGAAGGAGTCCATTGAGGCTGTCTTCAGACATACAAGAAAAGGGCATCAGCTCCCATTACAGATGATGAGCTACCATGTGGTTGCTGAGAATAGAACTCAGGACCTCTGGAAGAGCAGTCAGTGCTCTTAACCACTGAGCCATCTCTCCAGCCCAAGATTTAACATCTTATAACTAAAGTGCACAATACCATTCTGCTTATCTATATCCAATAATTAAGCTCAAAATCTGCCACAGAATATATGGAACACATATATTCCACAGAAGATATGAAGAATTTTCAACCAAGCTTTCCCCATGTTCAAGTTTATGAATCTGTGAAATCAAACTAGCCATATCAGGGGCTAGGGAGATAGCTCAATGGGTAATGGCACACACTGTGGTCAAGTCTGAGAACCGGACTTCTAGTCCTAGAACCCACATGGTAGAAAGAGAGAACTGACCCCATAAAGTTGTCTTAACCTCCCCTACCTCCTCTCTTTCATGTAACAACAACAACAAAAAATGAAATTGATCATACTGGTGAAAACACTGTTGGAGAAGGCTGGAGAGATGGCTCAACAGTTAAGAGCACTAGCTGTGGGCCTCAGTTCAGTTCCTAGCATTTACATAATGTCATATAACCACCTGCCACTACAAGGGCACTGGACATGCATGTGGTACACAAAAGAAAGGTAAAACACTCATATACATAAAATAAAAACTGTTAGAGACAAGAATCAAGGTTCAACCATTTAAAAGAAAATCAATAATTTTTTTTTATTCTAATGTTTGTAAATGATCACATTTGGTTAGAATTCTGTTTCTCTGTAAAATAACTAAATGAAACAGAGTCTCTTTAATTCTTGTTCTACCCAGGGCAAGTGTGTCTTCCTATAAAGAGTTTCCACATAGATATCAACACACCTGTAACAGGCCAGCTGACACTAGAAACTGAAAGTCACTGCAATATTCAGTAATACCTCCTAATTTGGGAAGGTACCAATTTTAAAAAGGGAGAAATTCAGAAACGGAGCAGGAACCAAGTTCTAAAGGGGAAGTCTGTACTTAAGCATGAATATCTGGCCTTGAGAAATGAATCTATCAATCAAAAAGCAGTTCTTTTGCCACTGGATATAGGTAACATACAGAACTAGATCCCTAACTCATCCCAGGCATCTCAGTTCCAAATGTGAAAAGCAAAGTTTTTAAAGGTGATACTAAAAAATACCTCTACGAAAGGGGAGGGGGGAGCAGAGGATGAAACCCTGTGTCAACCACTCAACCACTGAGCCACATAACCAGCCCAAGACTTTCTCCTTTTCTCTAAAGTATTTTGATAGTAGTATCCCCAAGTTGGCCTCAAACTTATAGTCCTCCTGCCTCAACTTCCTGAGCAGTGGGATCGCCCCAGAATTTCTTGAAAGGCATAAATATGAAAGAGCAAGATGACTGACATACTCTGCCCTGAAGCACCAACAGGGCCCTAAGCTGCTCAATGGTAAAGAGAGGGAACTCTGATGCAGTCAGGAGGCTGTTTTACGGATGAGATGAGTCATGAGTGTGAAAGTGCTGTAGTAGCTCCTGGCAGAGCAGGCTTTTGGCAGTGGCTATTACTGAAATAGCTTGTGAACTGTTCTTATTAAAGATCTCATCATTAGTAGATTCCAGATCATACTCACTTCTAAGCAAGCTACATAGAATCCAGAACAAAGGTAAAATTCTATAGTGAAGGTCATACTTTGAAAGTTGGCCTTGCCAGGCAGTGGTGGCACATACCTTTAGTCCCAGAACGTGGGAGGCAGGGGCAGGCGGATTTCAGAGTTTGAAGCCAGCCTGGTCTACAGAGAAAGAGTCGACCTTGTGGCTTAGCCCATGGTCAAACAACCTTACAATCCTCCCAATAAGCTCTAAACAATGTCAGAAAAGCATCTCTCCCAGCCAGCTGTCAGCAGGCAGGAGGAGGCAGCAGATAACCACTTGCTATATTTTTCTCTGCTGCTCTGAGTTGTCATTACAAATTGGCTCCTTTGCAGCAGCTACAGGTCACACTGCTCTATGTATTTGTTTCTCTCTACTAAGAAATCAGACTAAAATTACCTACTGGTAGGAGTTAACTGACCAGAAAATAACTAAAAGAAAATGTGAAAAGATTCACGAGGGACAGAGGGAAGTCAATTAAAGCACAGTACCTGACAAAGTATTTAACTGCTTATAGTTTTCATTTGCAAATATATTAAAGATTGCTTTTTAAGTGGAAGCCAGCCTGGGCTACAAGCAAGACTTTGGAAATCCTAGGCAGGACAGACAAGAGACAGACAGGCACACAACACCTAAAGGCAAAAGGCAGAGACAGGAAGACACAATAGCACACAGCAATAATCCAGAACATGGCCCAAAGAACAATGGTTTGAGTTCACTATGACCTTTCCAAATTCACCAGTGACTCTGGGTTGCCCATGTGTTCTTTCAGAGCTTAAGTTTTTCACTCACAGTTTATTTCTCTAAGACTGTTCTGAAAAGATGTTGAATATATTAAAAATTGGGGACTGGGCACATACAGCAAGTACTAAGAGTACTACTTTGTCCAAGAGAGATCCTGGGGCTTGAGCCCAACAAGAGCATACACCAGGGGAGTGTTAGATTATGCCTAAGACATACAGCATGAAATAAAAATGACAGATGATCATTGCTTTGGATTTAGCTCCTAGACTAGATCCCAACAAGACAAGGTTAAAAATGTCACACCTTTTGTTTCTCACCCCATTATGCAGACCTTGTTGGCCCAGAACTCACAGATATCTACATGCCTCTGCCTAATAAGTGCTTTGCCACTGTGATGGTTTGAATATGTTTGGCTCATGGTAAGTGGCACTATTAGGAGGTATGTCCTTGTTGAGGGAAGTGTGTCACTGTGGGGTAGGCTTTGAGGTCCTATGCTCAAGCTCTCTGCCCAGGGCAGAAGTGACCCTCCTTCTGGCTGCCTCAGAAGACTGCCTCCTCCTGGCTGCCTTGATCAAGATATAGAACTCAGGCTGGCGAGATGGCTCAGCAGGTAAGAGTGCTGACTGTTCTTCTGAAGGTCCTGAGTTCAAATCCCAACAACCACATGGTGGCTTACAACCACCCATAATGAGATCTGACGCTCTCTTCTGGTATGTCAGAAGACAGCTACAGTGTACTTATTTATAACAATAAATAAATCTTTGGGCTGGAGCAAGCAGAGTTGACCGGAGCAAGCAGAGGTCCTAAAAAAAAATTCAATTCCCAACAACCACATGAAAGCTCACAGTGTACTCACATACATAAAATAAATAAATAATCTTAAAAAAAAAAAAAAGATATAGAACCCTTGACTCTTCTAGCACCAAGTCTGTCTGCACGCTACCATGCTTCCCACCATGATGATGATGGATTGAACCTGCTGGGCAGTGGTGGCACACACCTTTAATCCCAGCACTTGGGAGGCAGACAGAGGCAGGTGGATTTCTAAGTTCGAGGCCAGCCTGGTCTACAGAGTGAGTTCTAGGACAGTCAGGGCTATACAGAGAAATCCTGTCTTGACCTACCCCCCACCCCCCCAAAATAATGGACTGAACTTCTGAAACTATAAGCCAGCCCCAATTAAATGTTTTTCTTTATAAGAGTTGCCTTGGTCATGGTGTCTCTTCACAGTAACAGAAACCTAATTAAGACAGCTTTTATTCTTGGCAAATGTTATAATTTTTATGGTAAAGGTTCGATCACGAAACCAAACCCAATTATTATCTTATCTTTCATCACAATTATTTGACAGTTAAATTCCCAAATAGACCAGTTTTAATTAGCTAAAAAAGTTCCCAGTGTTGCAGTACTTTTAACCCCCCCCCCACACACACACACACAAATAGCCTGGGTCACAATCATGAAAAGCTGAGCTTAGACTTCAGCATTCATGTAAAAAGCCAGGCATGGTTGCATGAATATCTGTAACCCCAGCACTGGTAGGGGCAGAGATAGGTGGATTGTGTGTGTGTGTGTGTGTGTGTTGGGGGGGTGCGGGGTGGGGGGGGAGGAGATTGTTGGATGGCTCCAGGATCAGTGAAAAAAACCTTTTCTTATGGGAATAAAGCAGAGAATGAAAGGATACCTAATCACTGGCTCTGGTCTCAGCATGAGCCCACACCTATACACACATGTGTACATTCATCACACACAGACACACACAGACACACACACACACACACACACACACACACACAAAATAAAAAAGTAATCTCTAAGCTATATTTTTACTGTTCTATGTTCTTGATCCTTGCAAGAAAATAACTATGAGAGGGCCTATTCAAGCTGGGTATGGCGATGCACATCTACAATCTCAGTACTCAGGAGGATGACGTAAGAGGACTGTTGCAAGTTCAAGGCTAGCTTAGCCTGATCTATGTAGCCAGTTCTAGACCAGCTAGAGCTACATGGTAAGAATCTACTTCAATACATACCCTCATACCTTTTCTCCCCCAATTAATCTTTTTGTTTTTGCTTTCTTTGGCTTTTTCTGTCTTTAAGGATATATATATATAAAACGTTTCAAGAAAATGCGTATATATGTGTGGGTATGCACATGTGTGAGTGCAGCTGCCTGTGGCGTCCAGAGGAGGGCATCCGATCCTCTAGAGCTAGAATTACAAGTGATTGTTGAGTTGCCTGATGTGGATGCTGGGAACCACATTCAGGTCTTCTGCAAAGATAGTTAAGTGTTCTAAGTTTAATTTTTAAATTAATTTATTTACTATTTATTTTGTTCTGTTTATGTGTTTGTTTTGAGACAAGGTCTTTCTGTTTAGCCCCGACTGTCCTGAAACTCACTCTGTAGACCAGGCTGTCCTCAAAGTCAGGGGTTGCCTGCCTGTCTCCTGAGTGCTGTGATTAAAGGCCACCTACTTCTTATTCAAGTTCTGTCTATCTATCTGTCTCTGTCTCTCTCTCTGAGATTGTGGATATGTGTTTACCATGGGACATGTGTGGAGATCAGAGAACAGCTTGTGGGAGTTGATTCTTTTCTTTTACATGTGGGTTCTGGGGCTTGAAATCAAACTGGAAGGCTTAGCAGTAAACACCTTTACCTTCTGAGACATCTTGTAAGCCCCTTTTCTGTCTTTAGAAGCTAGTCTTCCTGTGCTTGACTTATTGGAATGCTTATTCTACAGAATGAAATGTTTCATGATTCAAGAAAAGCCAACTGAGAGTAATACACCAAGAACTACATCTCTGCCTATGGCAAACAACAAGGGAACTTTTTCCTACTGCCTTATCTGGCCAGCAGGTCAGGTAAGGTTACCCCCTGTCCCCCAATCCTGGCCTCATATCATTATCTTCAATGCCAAGTTCTGGTTTACAGAGTACTAGCTCTTTGCGGAAATCTCATATTCTACACATTAAACAACACACATCATGCCCTTGGGGATGAATTAAAAAAAAAAAAAAAACAGAAGCAAATGAGGAAGTCTTTGCAATTTATCTGACATACACAGCTTTGTTAGGAGTGTGTCTCTTCTGAAAATAGCTCTTTTCCAGGGCAATGTTTTATACCACTGCCTGTCGGAGCTGATGCTGAACACCTTGCAGACCAAGTTTCAAAGTTCTGTCAATACTTTATGTCAGAGATAAAGACAGCTTTGCTTTTGAATCAGAATTGGAGTATTGGTTTAATTTACATATTCATGAGGCAGTGGTAGTAGGGATTAAGGTTGAATATTTGACTTTTAGTATATTGCCTCCAAAATCAAATCTGCATTTTTGTTTGTTTGTTTTTATGACAAGATCTTACTTGATTTCAGGCTAGCATGGAAGTCACTATTTAGCTCGGCTTTTTTTCAGTATATTCAGTGATTACAAATACAGGTATTCTGGTTACCCTGCTTGGCCAAATTTGCAAATTATAATCCTCAGCGACTCATAATCTTGGCCTCAATTTAAGAACCACAGAGGAATATGTTCCATAGTTAGTAAGCAGTAAACTCATTCTGGTTGGTCATGTGGGCTTGTGTTTTTCTGCCTGTGTGAGGCAGGACATCACAGAGCATAAGTTTCTGTCTTAGGAGACAAGGTGCTTTGCTTTCAATTCAGTATCAGCTCTTTGAGGCTGGATTTAGCCAATAACTCTTTCATACTTCATGCCTATCAAAAACAACAAAACCAGTAGTCTACCAGCACTTGTATAGAAGACATAGCTTATCAGGATCATGTTTTTCATCCATCTACATTTTCTCCTAGTAGTAACAGCCTAAGTACAACTGGCTAGATTCCTCTCTCCTGTGTACCTCTGACTTTTGGTGTGAGCACTTCACTCTGAAGTGGATAGATGATTTGTACTTGTTCTGACAGTTGATCAATATCTCCTATACTCCGCCTGCATTAGGATTCAAAGCCAGAACAACTAAACAATTACTCTCCCACTGAGTCACATTTCTTCCTATAATATTCTTAGCATGCAGGCATCAAGTCGCTAAACTGACCCTTGAACGACATTCACATGGGGTTGAACAGTTCACTTCTGTGTATCTTCAATATATGTTACTTTTTCTATTTGTTGTCGAAGAGGGTTCTTTCTCTGTAAGTCTGCTACTCATCTATCAAATAGACCTTCCTTCCTTCTAGCTCTTTCCTTCTCTTAAGATACAGTCTCACTATGTATTCTTTAGTGGGCTAGAACTCACTTTGTAGACTACACTAGCTTTATATCTGAGTCAATCACCTTGCCTCTGCTTGTGAAATGGTGGAATTACAGGTGTACACCACCATGCCTATCTCAAATAATTTTTCTTTTAAAATAAAAAAATATGTGTTTGCATACGTGTGTGTCTATATGCACACATGCATTCAGGTACCCATGAAGGAAGGCCAGGTTGAAGATGGTTGTGAGCCACTGCTAAATGCTGGGGACTCAACTCTCATCCTTTCAGAAGTATGGGCTCTTAACCGCTGATTCATCTTTCTAGCCCTGTCAAATAAGTTTTCTTAAGCAGATATAGCCTCTTAATCTCCTTTTTATCCCAGAGGAAATATCTATAAAAATAGCATCCCCATAAAGCCAACATATTCTTAAAAATTTTAAACTTATTTTTGGTAAAGAGAGCATGGTACATGTGTGGAGGTCAAAGGACAGCTTTTGAGAGTCAATTCTCTCCTTCCATGTACATCCTGGGAACTGAACTTAAGGTTCGGTTGTCAGGCTTGGTGGCAAGTGTCTGCTGAGCCATCTCCCCAGTTCTCAAGCAGAGGTAGTCTTATTTGCTTGTATAGTCACTACTGAGATTGTAGATTTTTTTCTTTAAAATTTTTGTACTATTTCCAATGTCTAACATAGGCCCTATACACTGAGGGCAGGGTGAAGAATACTGTAAAGTTTTCTTAAAACAAGATTAAATCTCAAGCCAGGCAATTTAGCTCCCTTAAGGCCTAAGAGTGGCCTTGAAGTAAACCTGGCAAATACTGGTGGTAGCTTAGTTTTTGTCAGCAGGAAATCAGTCCTGTGTGAGGATATGGAAGCAGCAGCCCTAAGTCCTTTGATGGATGCTCTACAGTTGAGTAGGATATTTGTAATTTGAATTGATGTCAACTTGTAATCCTAACACTAGGGAGGCAGACACAAAAGGGTCACTGCAAGTTCAAGGGAAGTCTAGTCTATACAGAGAATTCCAGGCCAGCCTGAACTAGAGGAAGACTTCATCCTTCCATCAGATTCTTGCTGTCACTTCAAGGCTTTGCTTCCCCATGCCTGAATAGCAACCTCTACGCTGAAGACCCTATGGAAACTACAATCTTTATTTCTTCTCTATCCTGACCTCATTTTTCTTTTCTTTTTAAAATTCTCTGTGTGTGTGTGTGGGGTGGTGGTGGTGGTGGTGGTGGAGGGGTTGGAAGGGGGAGAGGTGTGCAGGGGCCTGAAGAGGCAGAAGGTGTCAGATCCTCTGGAGCTAGATATACAGGTGGGTGCTGGGAACTGAACTGCTGTCCTCTGGAAGAGCAGTAGGTGCTCCAGCCACTGAACCATTGTTCCAGCCCTTGACTTTGGTTTTCTATATATACATTTTATCCTTGCATATTAGGAATTTTTATATTTCTATGAATTTTTCTATGATCAGAAACTAAAATGTATAGTTCATAGAGGTTGGGATTCTGTGTTTTATTTACTTACAGTAATCTAGACTGGTCTTACATTCATAGCATTCCTGCTGTGTTAGCCTTCCACATTCTAGGATTACTTTTGTTCTAAAACACAGTAACTATGTACTGCACTAAGTAGGTGCTAAGGACTCACTGCTGATTCCCTAATTCCTTCTCTAGCTTGAGAGCCACTGAGCTTCCAACAAGGATATCCTCTGTTCTGAAAGATCAAAATCTGTAGCCTATAAGCATACCTGTTTTTCCCTTCCTTCAAGAAAATGCTATAAACCCCCTTCTCTTTTTCTTTTCTTCTCTTCCTTCACCTCTCTTAAATACTATGCAACTTCTAGGTTGTGCTACCATTATAAACAATGTGCCAACTAATTCAAGTTCTCTCCCACTGTGGACAGAAACTTATCTAAATAGTCTTTCCTGGCCTCAGATTTACCTTGTACCTGACTGGTATGTGACTATTCCAAGGGTAGATTTCCTGTCTCTTTATAACTTGATTCCCTTTTTCTAGCACACAGAAGTTAAACATCTGCTGAATGAATACTTGGAGTCATGCTATACTTCCTCTCAAGCTCTGCTGTGAATTTTATCTTATGAGGCTATCAATTACTTTCTAGTGTATTCCATGTTAATACTGCATTATTTTCTTTAAAAAGAAAACTAAGAGATAATGTTAAGAAATGGCAAAAGGAGGGACACAATACAATCAGAAGTGATTTAGAGAGGTAGAGTGCAGAGTGAGAGTATGGTGAGAGGTTAAGTGGAGCCACAATGTAATTCCTGTTGTTTCTAAGAGGATGTCCCCTGTGTGGCACATGTGCTCCTTGCTTTAGAAGGAGAGTAACTTTGGACTGGGTTAGACGCAGTGGTAGAACACTTGCTTAATTTAAGCAAAACCTTCAGTTTGATTCCAGCACTGGAAGGAAATAAAAAAGGTTAACTTTGAAATGATTGATTTTTGAGTTTTTTGTTTTTGTTTTGTCTTGTTTATTGCTTTCTTCAATTTTTCTTCCTGTTTTAACAATCAAAATCCCTTTCTTGGCTTACTAGGGCATTGTAGAATTAAAAAAAAAAAAAAAAAAAAAAAACAACAAACCCAAGTGCTGTAGGATCTTTAAACAGCCATTTGTCAGTTTTAGTGGAGATATGCCTGTAGTCCTAAGCAACTGGGAGGCTGAGGCAGGAAGAATTTTGGGTGAAAAGCCAGTCTGGGCCATATAATAAGTTCCAAATCATGTTGGAAAAACAAAACAAAGAAGCAATCTGACAACGTTTATGGCGGAGAACACAGTTGCTTTTCTTTTCTTTCTTTTTGTTTTTGTTTTTTGAGACAGGGTTTCTCTGTGTAGCCCTGGCTGTCCTTGAACTCTAAAATCCGCCTACCTCTGCCTCCCAAGAGCTGGGATCAAAGGTGTGTGCCACCACTGTCCAGTCCCACAGTTCCTTTTCTATACAACAGAATAAAGTGATTACACATCTCCAGTTGATGTACATGCCCGCTTTAACAACTATCTTTACACTTTTGCAGTTGGTGTTTGTACCTGTTTTAACAACTTTCTCTATATCTGAACACAGTTATCTGTTGTTTTAAAGATCCTAGAACCATTAACTACTTTGATTATACCTCTTCTTTTACAACATAATGGCTAGATTTGCTTATTTTTTTCCTTAAACAGGAACATAAAGGACATGATCTAATTTATTTGGTGCAGAAGCTCTAACTTGGGATCTTGCACATGCTAAGCAAGTGCTCTATCACTGAACTAGCTGTAGTCCTTTTTATAAATTTTCACATGATATCTCACCAAGTTGCACAAGCATTTCTGAGATTTAAAATGAAGTTATTGCCGGGCGTGGTGGCGCACGCCTTTAATCCCAGCACTCAGGAGGCAGAGGCAGGTGGATTTCTGGGTTCAAGGCCAGCCTGGTCTACAAAGTGAGTTCCAGGACAGCCAGGGCAATACAGAGAAACCCTGTCTCGAAAAACCAATAAAAATAAAGTAAAATAAAATAAAATGAAGTTATCTGTACTTCCTAACAGGTGTAAGAAATCACCAACATTAAGGCACCAGAAGATCTTAGGTAAGGCATACTGATATCAATTAAGATGATAAGAAATTTTAATTATTCAGATGTCTGAAAAGCTTGTCCTTTTTTTTGTTTTTTGAGACAGGGTTTCTCTGTGTAGTCCTGGCTGTCCTGGAGCTCACTTTGTAGACCAGGCTGGCTTCAAACTCAGAAATCCGCCTGCCTCTGCCTCCCGAGTGCTGGGATTAAAGGCCCGGCTAAGCTTGTCTTTTTGAAGGAATCTGAAATGAGAAGGTTCTATTATGCTTCTGTATGTTTACATTACACACACACACTAGCATGTGGCTGCATGTGGGGGTGGAGGACCTGTACTGATTGACAGAGGGACACAGATACTATTCCCCTACCCTGACATATGGGATCCCTTAGAAAACAACCACAGGGGGTTGGAGACATGGCTCAGTGGTTAAGAGCACTGACTGCACTTCCAGAGGTCCTGAGTTCAATCCCCAACAACCACATGGTAGCTCACAACCATCTGTAATGGGATCTGATGCCCTCTACTGGTGTGTCTGACAGCTACAGTGTACTCATATAAATAAAGCTTAAAAATAGTTATACACACACACACACACAGCCACAGGCATTCTTCCTGCACTACAGTGTTGATACTTTCATTTTCATTCACTCTGTGCCAACCCTATCTCTTCCTCTTCTTTCCTTCCTTTCCTGTGCTCTTGAGCCAGAACTTCTACTTTTTGCCTAGGGTGCCCTTGGTGATCCTCTTATCTTTGCATCCCAGTGTTGATATTATAGTGAAATAACACACTCATCTAGCTCTGTTTTTGTGATTTTGTTTTAGTTTTTGGAGTTGGGTAGGGCGGGCAGGGTCTCACTCTGTAACCCAGGTTGGCCTATAACTCACTGTGTAGCTATTTCCTCCAACTGAAATCCTCTTTGAGGAAGAAAGTTTTTTTTTTTTAATTTTTTAAAGATTATGTATTTATTTCATGTATACAAGTACACTGTAGCTGTCTTTAGACACAAGAAGAGGGCATCAGATCCCATTACAGATGTTTGTGAGCCACCATGTGGTTTCTGGGAATTGAACTCAGGACCTTGGGAAGAGCAGTCAGTGCTCTTAACTGCTGATCCTCTCTCCAGCCGCCAGGAAGTAAGTTCTTTGTAACACTTGGGAAGCTAACGAAATTTAGAAGGGCCAAAAAGCTTGAAAAGTTATCAAATTTAGAACTTCTTCCCAAGATTATAGGTTATTGAAGCAGTAATAATCACTGTGTGTGTGGGTGTTGGGGAGAGGGAGAGCTCTTGAGGGACTGTCTAATAGGCAGGTGCTCCAGGGATGTTGCTTTTGTGAGCTGTCAGCCATGCAGGGCAGGGCGGCTTTTTAGTGACACAACTGCCTTTACATCACCCACACTTTTGTAAGTAGGCATACCAAGGCGAATGTAGGTTAGTTTCTTTGGTTTGTTGTTGGTGTTATAGCTAGGGTGAACAGACATTTATTCACACTTCATCAGGAAAAGTCACAGAACAGTGGCAGAGGCCTCACAAATGCTGGAAACAGGTAAGTATAAACCACTAGGCCCATCAAGTTACTTCATTTTAAATGCTTACAACAACCACAAGGAAAGATACTGCACAAATTCTGGAATTACTCTAAATGATGGGAGAAGGAAAAGAGGAAGCTCAGGAACAAGAGCAGCTACCATGGATGCTGTCCCATCCTGTCTTGGTCACTCATTTACAAATGGTAAATAATAGCAAGACCTCGATTTTTCTCACAAATTACAAATAAAGTAAAAGAAAATGATGAAAAGGACAAATTCAGGGATTTTTTTTTCTCAAACCTCTTAAAAGACATTTTATATTCTATCTGAGCAGTTTCTGCTAAGATGTGGGACAGTCGTGACAGGGTTATTGAACCAGATAGGGATAGAAGCAGAAGCACATCATGGTGTTGTGATAGACACTGTAGATGTGGGTTGTATACACACATGCATGCACTCATCCATATTACCTGGTTCAATTAATTTTATAGTTATTGTTTGCTTCTTTATATAAAAACCATTCAATAAAGGTTGAATCTCTGTTCTCCAAGAACAGATGATCTGAACAATGAAACCTAACCACCACGGAAAGGAAGGTCCAATTAAGACAACATGGTAGATTTGGCCAACCCTGAAGGTACCAAGTGTGGCAATGCAGGCTTATACCCCCAGCACTTGGGAAGCTGAAGGAAATGGACTGAGCTTAAAGAGACTGTCTCAAAAATGTAAACACAGCAAAACAAGGGAAAGGAAACAGAGAAAGCTTCTTGGAGGTGACAGTGAAATGAGCCTCAAAAGAAGTTTTTGACAGAAGGAATAAGTAAAGACCTTTTGAGCTGGCGTTGAATATTCAGCATAGAATAAGGAATGGCACAGAAGTGAACTTTAGGATGACAGAGTAAAACCTGAGGCTGTAGCAGCATGGATCAGGGAGAGGCTATGGTGAGAGACAAGCTGCAATCTACAGGTCTAAACTACTGCCCTACCTGCATCCCAAGATCATCACTGAAGGTTTCACAATAGCAACAGTCAAATCCCTGGAATGAAGACTTAGAGCATAGTACAACCCTATCAGAACTCTCTTCAAAGCCTTCTTCCTGATTTCCTTAACTTAGGGAAAGTAATTACTGCCCACAAGTTACACAAGCCAAAAAAAGTGTACCACAGCCCGGCAGCCCCTTTGGTATCATCTGCTTTTTCACTACACCAAGTCTCATCAACTTCACACCAAATTTTCATCAGAGTGCACAATGCTCTGTAACCATCCCTGCTGCCACCATCTCAAGACACACTCTCAATGCCTCTCTTTTGGACAGCAGGTCCTAAAGGATCTACTTGTATTCATTTAGATTCTCTGTGGAGTTGGAGGAGAAAAAGAAGAGAAGAGAAGAGAAGAGGAGAGGAGAGGAGAGGAGAGGAGAGGAGAGGAGAGGAGAAATCCAACTCTAAGGGACTGCTTCTGTTCCCTTAGCAGGCTTCCAGGTTTTTGTTTTGTTTTGTTTTTTTCTTCTTCAAGACAGGGTTTCTCTGTGTAGCCCTAGTTATCCTGGAACCCTCTCTGTAGACCAGGCTGGCCTTACCTCCAGAGTGCTGGGACTAAAGGCATGCACTACCACTGTTAAGCTTAGCCCTCCAGTTTTCAAAATAAAGAATAAGAGTTTGGGGCTGGGGTATAGTTAGGTAGTACAGTACTTGCCTAAGCATGCATGAAGCTCCAGCACCCAAACCAACAACGCTCAAACATTCCCCAGACCCTCCAAACCCCAAGAATCCGAATGTGGCCTCCATGTTCTTAGGCCCTACATCTATTCCTTCTCATCTCGCCAAGCCTCAATGTATAGTCTCTCAATGTATAGTCTCTCACTTTTCACCTTCATCACATGGGCTTTCTCCACACTGTGTCCACCCTGTTTGCTTTCACCCTGGTGTGTGTGCATGTTACTGTCCACCAGTCCTTCTGTAAGCTCCACTGTGTGATGTGCTGGGTATTTACCAATGAATGAAATATCTCTGCCTTCTTGAGACTCACAGTTGAATGGCAAGTGACAGAAACACAGAAACCAGTAACTCAACTATGTCAACTGTAGAAATTACCATGAAGAAAAGAACAGGGTACTTTGAGGAAAGCAGTAAAAGAAAAATGAAACCTTCCTACTTTACATGGAAAGTTCAGAGGCACCTATAATGAGGCATTCAAACTGAGCCCTCAAAGATAGAAAAGGAAGTCCTTACTTTAATCAGGCAAGAAGTAAGAGAAAACACTATTTTTGAAGGTTTCATGTGCCAAGAGAACAGATGGGAATTTCATCATGGAGAGATGCAAATAGAGTTTAAAAATGCAGCAATTCAAAATCAGAAAAAGGGTATATCTATTCACTGCAGTGAAACCTAGGGACCATGTTAACAAAAAGGCCTGAGGGGAGAGCTCAAGGAGAGTAAACAGGCAGTCCCTATTTCCCAGCCTAGAGGATGTATGGATGGCTGTGTTCAAGGCTTACATAACCAATGAGTCAGCAGAAAGGCAGGTGTCAGCTTCTGTGCCCACTCTAAGCTGCTAGGAAACTTGGCTGTGCCTACTGGTGAGAGGAGGGGTCCAAGGACAATATTTGAGCTTGGTCAATGAAATAGGTCACAGACCTCCCAACAACACATGGCCAAGTTATAGTGAAGAAAAGGAAACCTTTATTCTTAGAAAATATAATAGTACCCAGCTGAGAACGGGACTAGAGCCAGGTGATTCTGGCAGGACCTCATGGACCTAATGTAATCTTCTCTCTTTCCTTTCCTGCCTTCTCTTTTCTATTTACTTATTTATTCCTGGAACTCTCTATAAAGATCCACTTCTTTAACCTGAAATAAAGCTAAAATTAAATAATTCTATTTATTTAAAATTTAGCATTTTTAGTTTTAATTTAAAATAAATTTAGTTAAAATAAAATTAAGATTCAAAATTAAGAAGCTTAAATCTGCTAAAATCAAAACCTACATTTTAAAGTGAAAGTGTCCATTATTTTGTTTTAGGGACCAAAAAACTACTTGAGGGTTGTTTTGTCTCTTTTCTTGTGGTGTTGGACTATATGAGGCCCAGGTTTTGTGCTCTAGGGCTATTTTCTATACCCATCTATTCTCTGATAAAGAACACTGTGTATTAACAATAACAGAAAAAGGTTCCATGACAGAATTGGGTCTGGCAAAGAAAAATGTGCAAAAGCAAACATGAAAGGAAATTCAGTTATAATAGAGGGCAAAGAGATGGAGCTTAAACCACCGTGGAATACTGACCAGCAATGACAAGGAGCCAGAGACAGGCCTCCGCTCGTTCATCATGCCTTTATACTTATGTTCTCAGCCTACTACTGTTCCAGAGGAATGACCCAGTAACAGGATTAAAGCTTTTTTTTCTTTTCTTTTCTCTACTTTCTCCACTGCTGACTTTAGAAAAATTATGGGGGGGGGGGGTGTAATTACAAATATCCAAAGACATTAAAAAAAGAAAGAAAAAGAAAAGAAAGAAAAGAAAAAAAAAGAAAAAAAGAAAAAGACCGAATTGTAAGCAAGCACCCCACACTCTAGAAATGCCAAGTTTCTAACTGCTCACAGTTATCTGAGAAAACCTGATGAATATATCTGAAGGCCACAACTCAAATAAGCAGCAAAAATATTTTTTCCTGGCTCTTTTGCTCAACCTTTTCTACCCAACATGATTCTGCAGAATAAATACTACTAAGGTGCAATTCTATGTAGCTGATATAGAAAAATAAAAAACACAAGAAAACCCCCTCTTCATAACACATTTATCTTACCAAAACCCTCGTCAGGCAGTCTGATGATTTTGCTTGTCACAAAGCCCATCCTCCGTTTGTGAACACCAGAAAAAGCTTGGATTGTGTAAACAAATCACAACCTCTCTTGGCTGTAAGATTTCTCCATTTTTTTTTTTCCAGCTTCCAAATTGTAGAGGAGCATCGGCAGACTGTCACTCTTGCACACTGTAAATGAGGGCAGCTACTACTGGGAATGCATCTTCTACCAAAGGGCTGGGCACAATGAAGCTTCTAGGCGATCCTTGGGCTTCTCACCTTCAATCTTAGAGCAGAGGCTTGCACACAACAGGAAGGCAGGGCTGCATCACATCAACATCCTGCATAGCGGATGCTCTGTAGCGCAGTGCCCACCTCGGTCTATGTACAGTTTAGTTCTGCATCAACTCAGTAGCCTTACATCTGGGCGTCTGGGAAGGCTGTGCTGAATAAAAAGAAAGCTTCAGCCTAACAGTCAGTCTCTCTCTCTCTCTCTCTCTCTCTCTCTCTCTCTGTGTGTGTGTGTGTGTGTGTGTGTGTGTGTGTGTGTGTGAATTCGCGCACGCGCAAGAGCTCCTGCACGCACTCAATTATGCAGTTTGCTAGGGCTGTTAAATGCAAATGAACAGTTTGACTGTGAGAGCAAAGATCACAGACAGTATCTGCCTCTCTGCTCCAGTAGTGAGCATCTTTTATAAAAAAACAAAAGCTTCCAACCGGTTACATTTAAAGCTACAGGACATTATTTTCATATTCACATTTGTTTCCTCATTTAAATTAAGTATGGTTGAGGAGAGCTGACAAAATAAAAACAATTCTCAATAAAATAACACTTGGAGGTAGCTTAGTCCAATAAATACAAAGGAAAGGTTTCCATCAAGCACCAGGAAACAGTTCCACTTTCCCAATGCTTCTTCTCTATTTTACATCCTCTGTTTAGAAAACTATGTAATGACAACTGAGTAGGAGTAAAAACAGTGAGCAAGAAATAGGCAAGAAGGCACAAAACCCTAAAACCTGACACTACAGACAGGAGAAACCACTTCTTTTTAGAAAACACTCCAATTCTGAGATCCAATAATGAATGCAAAAACCATGCTGAGAGCTCGGGCCTGGGTTTGGTCTGCTTAGGCACCTACTTACTGCTCCACTGCACCATCTTTTAGTTGTTTTTTGAGGAAGGATATGACTAAGCAGGCCAGGTTGGATTCAAGATCCTCCTCTGCTTTACCTAGTCTCAAAGAAATCAAACCACTGATTTCTGTGTTGTCCTCTGACACTCTCCTCATTCCCTAAGAAAGGGTCTCTTACTGAACCTGAAGCTTGCCTTCCCCTCCTTTTTAACGCAGGTTAACTGGACAGGAAGTCCCAGAAATTCATCTGTCTCTGGCCCAAAGCTTGCAGGTTTTATAGACACCTGCAGCCGTTTCTGACTTTTTATGTGGGTCCTAATACCTTAACTCAGGTGCTCATGCTTCTGAAGTGAGCACTCTTCACCCACAGAGCCATCTCCTACAGTCCTGCCACTGTGATTCTAGTCCTTTAGTTTTTATAAATGCAGGCATTTTGCCGGGCGTGGTGGCGCACACCTTTAATCCCAGCACTTGGGAGGCAGAGGCAGGCGGATTTCTGAGTTCGAGGCCAGCCAGGTCTACAGAGTGAGTTCCAGGACAGCCACGGCTATACAAAGAAACCCTGTCTCGAAAAAAAGAAAGAAAGAAAGAAAGAAAGAAAGAAAGAAAGAAAGAAAGAAAGAAAGAAAGAAAGAAAGAAAGTGTTTATTCTCAAAATAAAAATTGAAATCATAGCCAAACATGGTATTTCACACCTTTAACCCCAGCACCCAGGAGGCAGAAGCAGGCAGTCTTTGTTAGTTCAAGGCCAGCCAGGTCTACAAAGTGAGTTCCAGGATAGTCAGGGCTGTTAGAGAAACCCTGTCTCAAAAAACCAAAATAATGAGGAGGAGAGAGAGGAAGAGGAAAAATAAGAAGAGGAAGAATAAAATTAAAATCCCAAGAGCTACTGGTTTTGAGTAACAGAAAATACCTGCATTTGTTTGTTTGTTTGTTTGTTTTTGAGACAGGGTTTCTCTGTATAGCCCGGCTCACTTTCTTTCTTAAGTAATATCATATTCATATACTTGAGGTAACATCTTAAATAGTTACTTAACTATTCAATTATGTTCAACCTGATATAAAACCTATTAGGGAAGAATTTTCTTCATAACTATACAGCTGAATGCTAGGGACCATGTCCTCTCCTCTGGGTAGGTATTGTATTGAATTTATAAGGTTTTAATATTACAATTCTATAATTTGTAGCAAAACTGCTCCCAGTGATTGGTATTTTAATGCTCCTTGCCTTCTGGGACACATGAGCAAGATAACATTTCCCTTGTAATCCTGTGATTACTTGCAACCAATGGATTGTGAAAGAAAGGCAGGGAGCATGTCATCTGGTCAAAGCATTTCCAAGAGGCTTGCTTCTTGGACTCTCATTTTACCACTGTGACCACTGAAGCATGTGAGATATGCCTTGGTTGTAAGAGCCTCTACCATGAGTTCCCTGGCCTAAAGGAGGACCTCTGAGTGAGAAATACTCACCTCCCTGTTCACTCATGCATAAGTGTTTTTTTTTTTTTAAGATTTTATTTTATTATATGTAAGTACACTGTAGCTGTCCTCAGACACTCCAGAAGAGGGAGCCAGATCTCGTTACGGATGGTTGTGAGCCACCATGTGGTTGCTGGGATTTGAACTTATCACCTTCAGGAAGAGCAGTCGGGTGCTCTTACCCGCTGAGCCATCTCACCAGCCCCTCATGCATAAGTTTTTAAGTATACTTGTGAAACAGGCATGAAGCATGCTTGAAATCCTAAGAGAGGATCGTTCTTCCTATGGGGTTGCAAATCCCTTCAGTTCCTTTAGTCCTTTCTCTAACTCCTCCATTGGGGACCCCATTGGGGACTTGGTGCTCAGTCCAATGGTTGGCAGAGCCTCTCAGGAGACAGCTATATCAGGCTCTTGTCAGCATGTACTTGGCATCCGCAATAGTGTCTGAGTTTGGTGACTGTATATGGGATGGATCCCCAAGTGGGGCAGTCTCTGGATAGCCTTTCCTTCAGTCTCTGCTCTGCACTTTGTCTATTTCCTCTGGTGAGTATTTTGTTCCCCCTTCTAAGAAGGACTGAAGCACCCACACTCTGGTCTTCCTTCTTCTTAAGCTTCATGTGGTCTATGAATTACATCTTAGGTATTCTGAGCATTTGGGTTAATATCCACTTATCAGTGAGTGCATACCATGTGTGTTCTTTTATGATTGGGTTACCTCACTCAGGATGATATATTCTAGTTCTATTTGCCTAAGAATTTCAAAACCATCCAGTGGAAAAAAGACAGCATTTTCACCAAATGGTTCTGATTCAACTGGAGGTCAGCATGTAGAAGAATGCAAATAAACCCATTCTTATCTCCTTGTACAAAGCTCAAGTCCAAGTGGATCAAGGACCTCCACATAAAACCAGATACATGGGAATTAATAGAGGAGAAAGTGGGGAAGAGCCTTGAACACATGGACACAGGGGAAAATTTCCTGAACAGAACACCAATGGTTTATGCTCTGAGATCAAGAATCAACAAATGGGACCTCATAAGATTGCAAAGCTTCTGTAAGGTAAAGAACACTGTCAATAAGACAAAATGGCAACCAACAGACTAGGAAAAGACCTTTACCAATCCTATATCCAATAGAGGGCTAATATCCAATATGTACAAAGAACTCAAGAAGTTAGACTCCAGAGAATCAAATAACCCTATTGAAAAATGGGGTACAGAGCTAAACAAAGAATTCTCAACTGAGGAATACCGAATGGCTGAGAAGCACCTAAAGAAATGTTCACACTGAAACTTATAGAGGAGAAAGTGGGGAAAAGCCTCGAAGATATGGGCACTGGGGAAAAATTCCTGAATAGAACAGCAATGGCTTGTGCTGTAAGAGCGAGAATTGACAAATGGGACCTCATAAAGTTGCAAAGCTTCTGTAAGGCAAAAGATACTGTCAACAAGACAAAAGGGCCACCAACAGATTGNGTTGGCCATCATTGGGAGGAGAGGCCCTTTGGTCATACAGACTCTATATGCCCCAGAACAGGGGAATGCCAGGGCCATTACGTGGGAAGGGGTGGGTAGGGGAGCAGGGCGGGGACGCGGGAGGGTAAGGGAAAATTTCTGGATAACATGTGAAATGTAAATGAAGAAAATATCTAATAAAGAGAGAAAAAAAAAAAAAGAAATGTTCAACATCAGGGAAATGCAAATCAAAACAACCCTGAGATTCCACCTCACACCAGTCAGAACGGCTAAGATCAAAAACTCAGGTGACATCAGATGCTGGTGAGGATGTGGAGAAAGCAGAACACTCCTCTATTATTGGTAAGATTGCAAGCTGGTACAACAACTCTGGAGATCAGTCTGGCAGTTCCTCAGAAAATTGGACATAGTATTACCTAAGAACCCAGCTATAACACTTCTGGGCATGTATTCCAACATATAACAAGGACACATGCTCCACTATGTTCATAGCAGCCTTATTTATAATAGCCAGAAGCTGGAAAGAACCCAGATGTTCCTCAACAGAGGGATGGATACAGAAAATGTATTTTCACAATGGAGTACTACTCAGCTATTAAAGACTTTTTAAAAGGGGCTAGAGATACAGCTTAGCTGATAGAGGGCCTGGTGAGCACCAAGCTCTGGGATCTTTCTTCAGGACTACTAATACAACAACAACAACAACAACAACAACAACAACATCATAATAACACAAACAAATAAAAAAAGCCCCAAACAATAAACAGGAATGGAAGAGGGGCAGTACCTAAGTGTAATTGATCATGCTTATATTTTCATTATTCTAGTGTCAGAAGCAGAAGGGCTGGAGGAGATAACAAGGCCAGAACTGAGCTGGCTTCCAAAATTCTTCAAGGCCTCACCAAATATAGAGAAACTAACAAACATAGCAACCAGTCAAAATTGTACCAATGTCACTGCTTTGCCCCTACCAATCATATTAGAGGTTACCAAACCCTTCTGGAAAATTCCTCTAGCCTTGAATACAAGTTGTTGCCATTTTGATGAATGGTTGACCCCTGCATACTAGTAATTTCTTCAGAATAAACACTCTTTGCCTTTGCATACCATTTGAGTCTGGTGTCTTCCTTCAGCAATTCTTGGACCCTAACAATATATTATTTGTTTTTAATAAAATGAATGTCAGGGTGTTGTACATGAGACATATCCTACGGTTTCAGCTGAAACGACCACAATTGGTTGTTGAGTTCAAGGCCAGCCAGGATGTCTCAAAACACAAACAAAATCTAGGCTGGTAGTACAGTTTATTTTATTTTATTTAATTTTAAAGAAGATTTATACATCCATGTATTATATATATATATATGAATACTCTGTCTTCATGCATACCAGAAGAAGCAGTCAGATCCCATTATAGATGGTTGTGAGACACCATAAGATTGTTGAGAATTGAACTCAGGACCTCTGGAAGAGAGAAGTCAACTGCTCTTAACCATTGAGTCATCTCTCTAGCCCAATAGTGCAGTCTTATAAATTATAGCATTTGTGAGGCTGAGGCAGTAGAATTATTACAAGTTTCAGACCAACATGGTTTACATAGGAAATAGACAGTGGTATATACAGTGAGATATCATCTCAGAAACTCCTATAACCAGAGTATGGTGGTGCATGCCTTTAATACCATCAGTTAGGAAGTTAAAGGCAGGTGAATTTCTCTGAGTTCAAGGCCATCCTGGTCTACACAGAGTTCCAGGACATCCAGAGCATTGAGCCAAGGGGCACTGGGGTGAGACGAAACAGTTATGGATGGCAGAGAACAGACTTGTACAAAAGGCCTTAGGGACCAGTCAGCTGAGAATCTGCATCTCCCCCAAGGACTCTTCTGTTCTCCCCTCAGAAGCTATCTTAGCTCAAAGTCCAAAATTGTATTAACTTTCCACTGGAATTCAGGGGGAGGGAGGTTTTTGTTTGAGTTCAGCAGCTCTCAATTACATAAAAGCTAACACCAGCCAGTAGGCAGGGAAACAGAAAAACTACAAAGCAAGGACCTGAAAATGGTCTTATGAGCACCTCAATAGGGAAAGCATTTTTTTTTTATTGTTAGAACCAATTACTTCAGAACGGAGAACATCAGTGTTGTTTCTTAGTAGCAGAGTTGTAAGACTTCTAAAAAGAATATTGTTACTGACCACTTCAGACTAGCTAAAAAGATACTTGAAAACTAATAAAGAGATGGGGTATGATGGCACTTGTTTAAGCCCAGCATTTAGGAAGTTGAGGCAGCTAGATCTCTGTGAGTTTGAGGTCAACTTGGTCTACACACTGAGTTCCAGGACAGCCTGGGTTATGTAGAGACCCTATCTCAACAACAGAGTATAGGGAGGCTCTGTGGGTAGAGGAACTCAATGACCTGGATTTGATGCCTAGAATCCATACATGTATCTGCACATATATGTATGTAGACACATGCAAGCATACATAAAATAAATATAAAAATGTGAAAGTACAGTATAATAAGCATTTCAGACTACTTGCTAAGGTGCTGCCTATTTCAAAAGAACCACATATTATAATATCATTCACTGTTATCTGGTGTGCTTTCTGTTTCTATAACAAAATTTCAAAAACTGTGTGATTGATAGAGATACAAATTCATTTAGCTTACAGTTCTGGAAGCTGGATGTAGAAGTGTACAGCACTGGCACTTGGGTCAGGCCTTCCTGATGCCCTAATACAGTACAGGGCATTGCATGGTGAGATGGGGCAAGCATGCTGACAGTGTTCTTTCTCCATGAAGCTGCTCAGGCCATTGTGAAGCACCACTAGAATTTTATCATATCCTAATTATTGTTCAATGGCTCCTCCTCCAAATACCATTAACATTTGATGTGAGGAATCATGTTTTATCAGATGAACTTTTAGAGGGTACATTTTAATCTATGACAACCACCTAAACAAAGGGTGCCGCAGAGAATGATTTCATAGCAGCAGACACCATAAATCCTGCATGGCACAGGGCCTTACATGAGGAAGTGCTGGGAAACTCCCAAGAAATCCTTCCTAGCAAATGAAGAGGTGTGTAGAAATTTACTTTCTAAGTAAGATGAAGAGTCCAATATTCTTAAGGTAATGAGACTAGAGGAAGTCTGCAGACCCAAAGCCCACAAGGCACAATTGTTTTCAAGGTTCTCAAAGGTCCAGGGCACTTTTACCCTTAGACAGATTAAAATGACATTTAATCTACTTAATTTTGTTTGGAACTGTACATGGTATTACTACATTAGTGCAATTCAGAAATATAACTGGCTATTAAGATTGTGAGTTTGTGGTCAGCCTGGGCTTAATTTGGAGGAGGAAAAAAACAACAACCTGCGTCTAAGTCTTTTACTTCTTGCTATTTTAAATGAAGATAATATACAACACTACAAAAAACATTATAAATGTTTTCCCTTTTTCTTCCCTTTTTTGGCTGCACTAAGAATTGAACCTAGACCATAAGCATCCAATGCAAGTGACATTTCACTGATTGGACAGTTTCAGTATAGCAGCTTCTTCAGGAAGTAAAACAAACAAACAAACAAACAAACAAACAACTAAACAAGATTCTTGGGCTGAGGCTGTCTCTCCATGGTAGAGTGCATGGTAGCATGTACAAGAATTCAGGTTCAAGATAATAACAAGGGAAAGAGCAAATAACCATGGAACTCAGTCTGACTTAATCTTCCAAATGAAGCTCTATCTTCCATGCTAAATAAAGGAACACAGCAATTTCAAAAGAAGACAGTGAATCATCATAACTCAGTATACTACCAGGTAACTGTCATTTAGAGGAAGCAAGGGTAAACTATTCTTTAAAAAATGGTAACAAGGGCAGGAGATGATCTGTGGACAAAGTGCTTGTCAGACAAATATCAGAGGTCTAGAGTTCATATCCATAGACCCCCACTCCCACCCATGGTAACTGCTAAGTAGGTAATGTGTGATAGCCTACTTGTAATCCCAGGAGCAAACTGGTGGAGTAGACTAGCCAAAGAGACAAATTGAGGCTCAAATGGAGAGACTCTGCCTCAACATATGAGGTGGAGAACAACTGAGGAAGACAGCTGACATCAGCTTTATTCCTCTACATCCATGTTCACACATGTGCACATGTAGTCACAAACACATATGTACCATCCATATCCATACAAAGGGGTAGAGAGATGGCTCAGGGGTTATGCACAATGGCTAATGTTGCAGAGAACCTGGTTTTGATTCCTAGCACCCACACAGGGGCTTACAATTATCTGTAATACATTTCCAGGGGATCTGATGCCCTCTTCTGACCCTTACAGGCATGGCATACACATAGTGCATATATATACACGCAGGCAAAACACTCATAAAAAGAAATCTTTTTAAGTGCACTGTTATTTACCACATGAAAAGCTGTTTTAAGCTATACTGAACCACTGTTACAGGGACAAAAACTCTCTTGAAACTCCTCTTAGATAGCTATTTCATGATTTCTAAATCTTAGGTGAAAAGCATGCCAGTCAGGTATTGACAAAGAGTCTTCAAAGATTTCTGAGCTTTTTTCCTAGGCATATCTTTGTCCTTTCTAAAAATCCAATTCTAGCAAAATTAGCTAAGTAAGTTTCAGCTAGAAAACGTTCCTTGATATGTATCCTCCTCAATGTCTGACCTGGCTCTCTGTCCTCTGTCTTACTGCCTCTGGGAGAAATCTTGCCAAGCTAAATCATTCAGAATCCCCTCTACTCTCTTAGTCATTTTCTATCATGACCATCCATAACCTACAGCACCCTGCTCATGTTGTACTCTCCTTACTGTGGGACATTACACTGTGGTCCCTACAGCCTGCCTCACTACGCTCCACCAAGCACCACTGAATAATTGCTTTTTTAATAGGTACTTACATAAGTATGAAATACATTTTCAGAAAATAAGAAAACTACTAAAAATATAAGAATGTTATCTGATATGGAAACAAAGATTTATTTAATTTGTTCTTTGTAAAATATCAGTTGACAGTTATCTTGGGAAAAAGTACAAAACCATGACATCATTTAATTGCTTAACTTCATCACTGTTGCTTTGCAACTAAGCTGCAGAGAACCCCAGAATTTCAAAGAAACACCTTCTAAATATTAAAGACAGTTAGCAGACTGAAGATAAAGAGCTATAAAAAGAGAAAAAGATGGAAGAGTAAGAGGAGGAAGAGGAAGAGGAGGAGGAGGAGGAGGAAGAAGAAGAAGAAGAAGAAGAAGAAGAAGAAGAAGAAGAAGAAGAAGAAGAAGAAGAAGAAGAAGAAGAGGAGGAGGAGAAAACAGGAATGAAAAGTAGCTATTAGCTGGCAACTTACTTAAAGTAAATCTTGTCAACTTCTTTGAGCTTATTACCAATGAAGGAACAGATGATCAGTTTCTTAGCCTTTCACCCTTCCTCTTGAGAAGCCATCACATGACAGAACTCTATTGTTTGGCAACATTAAGCTCAAAACACCTGGCCATACATTGTAAGTAAATGGTTTGGAAGTGTGCTAGTCTGCCTAGGAGACAGATTTGAGTCCTTATTTTTTTCCACCCATTTCCTCTGAAATTATGATTTATGGTGCTTAAAATAACCAGGGCCCACAGAATGGCCGAGCAGGTAAAGGCACTTGCAGTCAAGCCTGTGAGCTGAATTTTATCTCCAGAACATGGCAGCAGGAGAAAACTGACTACTGACTGCAATTAAAATAAATCAAAGTTTTATACCAAAAACCAGGAAGAGAACAGACAAAGCATACACAGGACAGCAAGGTGAGCTGTCAAAGGCCAGTGAGCTGCCTGAGGTTACCAACACCAGACAGAGCACGTATTTAATGAATGCTATGAACAAAAACACCCATCTTTGGGATTAAGAAGGAAAAAGGAACGTTACTCTATCATGTGCTGGATGAGCTCAGGCTAAGCTACCTTGTCTGCAATGTTTCTCTACATTGTTTCCAGATCTTCTGCCTTCGTAGTTTTTACTTAAGGGCCAAAAGGTTGGAGGAAAAGAGATGAGACTGCTGAGAGGATTACTCACACATAGAGTACAACAGAGTAAGATGTTAAAAACAAACCAACCACTCTCCTGAAAACTGCTGGAGATGAAGGAGAAAAGTGAAGAACAGTGGGGCCTTTGTTTCCAGCGTAAGAGAATGAGACTCCAATATGGAAATTGAAAGCAGGGTTATTTCTGCGAATGAAAATTCTAATTTCAAATTCAAATACTCTGAATTGTTGTAATGGAAAAAAAAACGTAGCCTCTTACACAAATGGCTATAAAATATGCATATGCACTAAATAAAAAATATGTATTTAAATACTAAAATGATCTACTTTTAGGTTAAAGGCGTAGGCTTTTCACCTATGTTGCTAAGTTTGCAATTTAGCTGTTCTTCAGTTTTAACTCGAGGAGCCTGACAATAATGTGGGGCTGACTGCTTTAAAGACTTAAGGGCTACTTAGGAGATGAAGCTAAATCTGAGACTAACATTCGAAATCCAAGTGTGCTGTTGATAACTGCATTTTGTCTTCTCTTGTGACTAATCCTAGGCAGTCAAGTCAACAACAATGAACTAGCAGGTTGATTATATAAGCACAGAGCTCTACTTGGATGTAAAGCTTTTCTCTGCAGAGGCTCCAACTACACACATCTATGTTAGCAATTACTGATATTGAATCAGAGATCAAATGTTTTCTGATAGTAAATGTTTTCTGATGTTTTAAGATAGTAAGGCTGGGATATGTTCAGTCTAAGTCCTTCATATGCTCTCCTCAGCCATGATTCAGTTTTGATCCACACCTGATTCCCAACACACTTACAGAGATATCCGGCTCTTTTTGAGAAGATTAAGACTTAAATAGTCTTTACTGTCTGTCTGTCCATCCATCTGTCCATCCGTCCATGCGTCTATCTGTCCTCCCATCCATCCATCCATCCATCCATCCATCCATCCATCCATCCATCCATCCATCTTTTGTATCCCATATATGTGGAGGCTAAAGGACGACTTGCAGAACTTGGTTCTCTAGTTCTCTTCTTCCACTAAATGGGTCCTGGGGAATCAAACTACTCAGGTCTGTCAGGCAGGGTAGCAAGTACCTGTTAAGCTATCTTACCAGCCCTAGGAAACTGTTTTCTAAAAGTAATATAACCTATAACTAGAGAATACATGTAGGTTTGTAGCTTAAATATCTATTTCTGAGAGCCATAGAGAAATATATTACTTTTATTTAAAAGTTTTATTACATTGCTTTATTTTGTGTATGTGTGTGTGTGTGTGTGTGTGTGTGTGTGTGTGTATAGAGAACAACCTCAGACCTCTTTTAGAAGTCAGCTCTCTCATTCCACCATGTAGGCCCTGGGAACTAATACTTAGGACATTAGGCTTGGTGGCAACTGTTTTTAAGCCATTTTACTTTAATTGTGTATATGCGAGACAGGGTGGGGTTGTTCATGTGCATTAGGCTTATGAGCAAGTGTTCTTACCTGCTGGCCCTCATATTACTTTATCTTAAAAGCCAATTTATACAAATCTGTCCTTGTGTGTGCATATATATGTACTTAAGAACCCTAAATTGGAAAATCCTTAGGACTTTTCTAGTGAAAGAATCTTATTTCATAATAAATAAAAGTGCAGGCACAGCTGGGCTGTAGTGGCGCACGCCTTTAATCCTAGCACTTGGGAGGCAGAGGCAGGCGGATTTCTGAGTTGGAGGCCAGCCTGGTCTATAGAGTGAGTTCCAGGACAGCCAGGGCTACACAGAGAAACCCTGTCTCAAAAAAACAAAACAAAACAAACAACCCCCCTCCAAAAAAACAAAACAAAACAACAAAAAATGTGCAGGCACACTAACCGAACTCCTGATTCTAGTTACAGCAAAGGTGGCACCACAGACCAGGCCTCCTGAACCTCATTTTCTCATCAGTGTTATTTTTCATTTGAGAAGCACGCAACCAAAAGTTCTGGCCTCCAAAGTGGAAATGCTTCTGTTCAGACTGAACCATGACCACATGGTCACAGAGATATTTGTAGGATTCTAATCCAGTTTTTACACTTCAAACTAGTTCAGTATAGCTCTTCAGATCTCCTCATTGCAAATGTCAAACAAAAGCTGTTCTTAGTTGTAAAGCCTATTTCCTCTTTCTTCCATTTAGCCCCAAAACACAGAAGTAATCTGGAATATAATTAATTCAATGGAGAATAACAAGAAAACAAGTAACACAAACAATTTACCACTGCTTCCACAAGGGACAATCACAAGATAAACAGGTATTAGGCAATTTCATTAGAACCATCCCTGGGGGCTGGACAGAGAGCTCAACTCTGGTTGATAATGGTTAACAGAGGATGCTCTTGCAGAGGAGCAGGGGATGTAATACCCTCTTCTGGGCACAAAGGAGACATTGATTTAGGAAAAATGTCTATCCTCTTTTGTTTCTCCAATCTTCTGACCTGGTTTTACATTTTTTTCTTTTTAAAGATTTATTTATTGTTATATGTAAGTACACTGTAGCTGTCTTCACTAGAAGAGGGAGTCAGATCTCATTACGGATGGTTGTGAGCCACACCATGTGGTTGCTTGGATTTGAACTTAGGACCTTTGGAAGAGCAGTCAGTGCTCTTAACCTTTGAGCCATATCTCTAGCCCCCTGGTTTTACATTTTAATAATGAAAGTTAAGGAGCTGAGAAGGCTCACTCAGTCTTTAAGTAAAGTCTTGCTTCTGTTGCACAGACTGAAGTTCTGGGTTTGATTCCCACACACATAAAAAAGCCAGGCATGGGGACACATAGAATCCTAGTGCTGCCGGGTGTGGTGGCTCATGCCTTTAATCCCAGCACTAGGGAGGCAGAGGCAGGTGGATTTCTGAGATCGAGGCCAGCCTGGTCTACAAAGTGAGTTCCAGGACAGCCAGGGCTATACAGAGAAACCCTGTCTTGAAAGAAAGAAGAAAAAAAAGAAAAAAAAAAAAAAGAATCCTAGTGCCAGGGAGACAGGAGCAGGCCAAACTCTGAAGCTTGCTGGTCAGCCAGCCTATGTTACACAGTAAACTCACGGTTTATTGAAGAGAGCCTATTGTGAAGAGACAAGGTAGACAGCTCCTACATAACCTGAAGGTGACCTTTAGCCTCCACGTGTCAGAGGTCTGATTGACTGTGAGAGAAATCTTATATCATAAAAACCCAACCACTTAAAGTAACAGAGATCACTTTAGTGAGCAGAGTAGATTATTAGGTTGAGTAAGAGATGTGATAGTGAACTAAGGATATGGTCTAATCTAAGAAACTCAGGTACATTATGTTTCAGAAAATTGTGTGTATATGTGTGTATGTAGGGGATACTGAGGCCTGAACCTGGGGCTTCTGCATGCAATGCAAGTATCTACAACTGAACTGTATATAAAACTTAGGTTTAAAGTACACTGTACTTTAAACTTTAAAATATACTTAAGTACAGCGACTGTATGTGGCTAACTTGTCCTAAGTTGCCACAATAAATATTTGAGCATCTATAGAAAAAGCTCATATGATACAGTCAAGGAATTGTCTAAAATGTCTGTATTATATATGTGGCTTTAACAATAATACATAAAGGTGTGGCCATTGCAGGGTTACTGAGAAAGGAAAAGGGCAGAAATCTTTAGAATGGACCAACCTCTGGAGACATTATAAAATTTTAAAGTATTCAAAATGTAAATAAGTTCAGTAAACATAGTGACTACTAGAGTTCCCCTTTCTTCAAATTCCACACTGTTTTCCTGCAGTCAGCTACACTTTCATTTTGTTAAATTTTTCTTCAAATTGTTAACTCTGTAGTGTAGAACGAATTCAGATCTCAGTTTACAGCCTCTAGATATATTTAGTCCTGTTAGGAAGCTGAGATGCTGGAAGCAGGTATCTCATTGCTGAATATTTACATTTTTGCTTCCATGAGATCACTTTAGTGACCAGAGTAGATTATTAGGTTGAGTAAGAGACGTGAACTAAGGATATGGTTTAATCTAAGAAACTCAGGTACATTAAGTTTCAGAAAATTGTGTGTATATGTGTGTATGTAGGGGATTCTGAGGCCTTAACCTGGTGCTTCTGCATGCAATGCAAGTATCTACAACTGAGCTAAATTCTGTTAGGTCACTCCAGCTCTAGAAAGATCTCTACTATTAGGAGTCAATGCAAGTAAAGGCAACTGAAGTGTTTCAATTCTGTCTTAAGTTTCTGCCCCACACTGGCACTGATGGCGTATAAGATGTAACTGATGGTGTCTCCCTCTCTCAAGGCTCCTTCTATAAATAATTTCCTTCATATCACCCAGCTCATCCTGCACTACCATTCTTTTTTCTTTCTCGCAGGTTTATAATTTTTAATTATGTGTTTGTAAATAAGAGTCCCAACTTCCACTGTGGCCAGAGGTGCCAGGTTCTCCAGTTCTGGAATTGCAGGCAGTTGAGATTCACTTGTTGTGAGTGCTCAGAACCAAACCTGGGTCCTTTGGAAGAGTAAGCACTCTTACTACTGTGCCATCTCTCCAGCTCATGTACTAGCATTCTTAATAAAACACTGATAAATAAACTGACCTTTTATAACTTCAGAACAAACACAAGATCTGCCAAGGTTTTAGGATTCAAGAATTAGAACAAACAGAAAAAGAGAGTACAGATCACAGGCACAAATCTGCTAATAAAGCCAGCATTTAAATTATCAAATTCCTGAGTAAAAAATCTGTTTGGAGCTTAAGTCCAACTGCTCACCAGCAAACAATATTAATTTTAGACTCTGTGTGTATGTGTGTGGCCCTCTAAAGAACTGGTTTGTTTAAAAAACAAACAAACATCATCTTCTAGAAAGTATCTATACATTGTTTACAAAATCAACCCATAGTAAATTCAATCTAATGGCTTAGTTTCTATTCAGAACTAAAGATGAAATGTGAACATAGGAGGTTGTTGCATAAAGCTGGATCATCTTCCTGTTTAGTTCATTACACAGTCCTGTGGTATTGATCAAAAGATGTAAATTAACAGAGGTGTATATAATTCGTAATTCAGGAAACTATTGTGTCATAGGAAAAGCTCTGAAAACAAGTAGCTCAATGATAAGAATCCTTTTATTAAAAGAAGAATGTGAGAAATATTTCAAACTGGCTTTAACTCAAATTCCTATTTGTTATGCATGCCTGGCATCTTCACATTTAACCCAAGCTTTTCCCAATCCGTCAAGGCAAATGAAACTCTTTTGTTCACTGAAGGGAATGCTTATTTTCTGGTAACATTTTAGCCTGAAACACACCAAATAACGTCTGTTCTGCATGAAAACAGGCCCCCATACCCAAGTGTTGGATGCTTTAGTATGATCCAATCATGACTTACATAGCCACACAAACCCCCTCGCACTTAGTCCGAATAGCTATGAGTGAAACCAACAGTTAGGGAACATAACAGGATTCTCTATTATCTCAAATTCACTGTCTAAAAATAGCACATGCCCTGGCTGAGCTTTGCTGTTGAGAAGTGCTAAGTTCTAGCAGCTCGGTCAGTTTCCTGTGTCTGCGCAACCAGCCCCCCACTTAAAGCTATATAACTACAGTAATGAGGAGATTTATAAAAAGACAGATACACACACATATACAACATACGGTTTCCGAGGACAGTGACGGTTCCATGCTTGTGAGGAAGGAGGAAGAATATGCCGAGTAACTCCTGGGTTTCTTCCAGGTTTGAACATGCTGTACTGTGGCATGAGGTCAGCAGACTGACTCTAGCCCTGTGAGGCTGAATTCTACCCTGACAAAGCAGTATCACTGCAATATGAAGCAAGAGCACCCAGGGCATGTTGGCAGCTATACAGAATGGCTGTTCTAGAAAGTAATGGCAACTCCAAAACAAGAGCTCCATGCTGTCACATGAGATCATCTCCAGTCTAGTTAAGCAATGACATAAAAAAACACCTTCAACACCAATCATAAGCAGCTCACACTAGTAAAAGATAGGAAAAATGTTCTCTTTAAATAGGAAGTGAGGAATCTGAAGAACCCATTGATTCATTCAACTGATATCACAAACATCCTGATTCTGATTTGACAGGAGGTTGGAAGCCTCCTGTTTCTAGACCCTGTGACCTACCTGAGGAGTTTCAAACCTTCTCTGTCATTTTAATACAGAGCAGGTGGAACATTCAGAAAATATATCTTTAGTAATGGATACACACACACACACACACACACACACACACACACACACACACTGGGACTGAAGGTATGCCTAATAATTTCACTTTTCACATCTGCCCAACTTCACATATACCATTTCTTCTTAGTTCACCAAAAATGTTATGTGAGTGTGGGGGTGAAGATATGGCTTAACTGGGAGAGTGCTCACCTAGAATTCATATGACTCTGGGATCAGTCCCAGCACAGTATAAATAGGCATGGTGGTGTAACCCTCTAATCCTAACACTGGAGAGGAAGCAAGAGGAACAGAAATTCAAGGTCATCCCTTGGTACATATGGAATTTTAGATCAGCCTGGTGTACATGAGAATGTCTCAAACAAAAAATTTAGCTACTTTATCTTTGGTGAGTCTATGGAGACTATGAATATAGGGTTCCTTCCCGGTTCCTTTCACAATCTTGCTATATCATGGGAACGGTGGTGACAGCCCATTTCTTTTTAGACATTAGAAATTTATGCATACATGTGTGTGGAGGTTAGAGGTCAATGACATTAGTTACCTTCCTCAAATGTTCTCTACCTTTTAGTGTCTTTCACCAAAATGGGAACTCACAGATTTAGTTAGATTGGCTGAACAGCAAACACCAGGAATCCTCTTGTCTCTTCCTCCCGAGCACTGAAATTACAAATGTGCCACTGCACCTGGTTTTTTATATGGGTTCTGGAGATCCTTGAGCTTGTTCTCTGGAAGGGTTTACAGACTAAGCCATGTCCTTAGCCCTGCATCTACCTTATTATTATTATTATTATTATTATTATTATTATTATTATTATTATATACAGGGTCTTATCATGTAGCCCTGGTTATCCTGGAACTCACTACATAAACCAGGCTGGCCTTGAACTCACAGCAATTCACCTCCATCTGCCTCCCAAATGTTGGGATTAAAGGGGTTCACTGCCATGTTTGGTTTTCTACCTAATTTTGACATGACTTATTATGATTTTTTAAGGTCAACTTATCCCCTAATTTGTTTTACTTGGAGAATAGATTTTAAATCACTTTTAAAACTTTTATTAGTGTGTGACCCATGACAGGCAGTGCCCACCTGGACGAACGTTTTATAGACATTTAAAGTAGCACATATTCTGTTGTTTCACATGTTCTAAAATCTAGTGCAAAGCAGATGCTCAGCTCTTCTGGATCTTTCTTTACTTCCTGCCTACTGGGTTCTATAAATCACTAAGACCAGTCATCTGTGTTATCAATCTGTGGAATGATTGACCTTTTCAGGGCTGCTGGCTTCCTTTCATAATTCTACAGCTCTGGTGTTGTTAAGACATTTGATGTTAATGTCAGTGCTATCTTGGTCTTTTCCTTACTCCTTGTGAACTGGTGACTTTATTACTATTTCATATGTCTGTCCACTTTGTACTGTGTTCTAGATACTGAGATTACTGTTGTAAAAATCTAGGCAATGATAAGTACATACAAATAACACTGTTATCTCAGTGGAGACAACCCAGCTGTCCTCAGTTTAGATTTTCCAGCCAGCCTTCTGAAGACTGAGTTCCACCTGAACTAAGTGTCAAAGTCTTTGCAATGTTAAGCAGATCTGCTCCACTTGTGTACCAAGCCCTATCACTAGTCTGGTACCTAGCCATGGTCTAAGCCACACTTTGCTCCTGAAAGCTTGTTTGGGGCCAAATTGTGCATGAATAGCATGAATATGGACACAGAGGCAAGTTGAATGGTTAGTGAAAACATTTAAGGAGTTTACTTTCCAACTCTCCCATAAGTGTAATCCCCTCACTACTTTCTGGGCAAACGGGGTCCTCCTTATCTAGTCAGAGGATAGGAGCCACATAATTTCTAGAGTGACTGTTTGGAGGCAAGCAGCTTAGTGGAGGAAGCAAACAGGGTTCATTTCAACCTCTTGGGACCCATTTCCACTGATCAGAGAGAATGGTTCCCACGCTCAGGTTCCTGCTATACTTCAGTCTATTGTTACTATAGAACGGTTTGAGTTTTTTAGCATGAGAAGAAAGAAACAGAAAAAAAGAAAAACAAGGCCTTTCTGTGCTTTTTTTCTGAGTATTAAACTGCTTTTTCCTTTTCTTTCAGTTTGAACTCAGGGCTTTTCTTGGGATTTTCTCTACTCACAGTGAGGACAACTTATGGATTGTGGAAAAATCCTGAAGATATGGAAAGACAATAAATAGAGTCCTAATTCTGTAAGAAATGACCCTCCCCCATCAAAGGTGGCTTGCCCAATAAGGACCAATAGTCCCTTTACCACCTTGTAATTTCAAATCAGTCTCCCTCTCTTCCTCTCCCTCCTCTTTCTTCTTCTCCCCCCCTCTCTCTCTCTCGCTCACACACACACACACACACACACACACACACACACACACACACACACACAGTCTTACTATGAAGTCCTGACTGTCCTCCACTTCATAGAGATTTGCATGCCTCTGTTTCCCAAGTGCTGGGATTAAAGGCATGAGATACTAAGCCTAGCCCTTATGCAAATATTTTCATCTCTCTCACCAGGTAAAACTTTTGTCTCCCCTACCTGCCCCCTGTATAGTCTGGAGCAGCTTACCCACCTTCCTCCTTTTCATCTTTTCTTTTCTTTTCTTTTCTTTTTTTTTTTGAGACAGGGTTTCTCTGTGTAGCCCTGGCTGTCCTCGAAATCAGAAATCTGCCTGCTTCTGCCTCCCAAGTGCTGGGATTAAAGGCGTGTGCCACCACTGCCCGGCTCATTAATTCCTTTAAAACTAGCCAATTTCAAGACTATAAGGCCAGACTCCAGACAACAGGGAAAAGACACAGTCTCCACCTGTATTAGAATAAAACCAAGTATACTTGTCTCATGTGCTTGTAAGCCTAGACTGGGTTCTGAAGCAAAAGAAATTACCTTTACAGCATACCTTTCAGAGTTTTCAAATAGTTGTTTTATGGTAGGTGTTAGAGATTCTGTCTTAAAAAAAAGGATTAAAGATGTGACTCAATGATGCTTACCTAGCAAACCTAAGGCCATGAGTTCTATCCTAAGCAGTGCAAAAACAATCAACACTGCAAAACCAAACAAAAATGTTGAACATGACCCTTAATTCCAGCACTTAGGAGGTGGAGGTAAAGGCAGACAGATTTCTGAATGTGACCAAACACCAGTTTGGTCTACATAGTAAGTGGTAGGACAGTCAGGGATACATAGTAAGATCCTGTTTAAAAAACAAATAAAACAGCCACAACAACAAAACCAAAACCAACCAACAAAACAAAAGACATACAATGCAGTGATGTATAGAGCACTTGGTAAGCAGTGTGCTGTGGTTCCTGTGTTCATAGCATGTCCTGTTCTGAAGACCTAGCTTTTTGTTTTTAAGTATATATCAGGCAGTCTCTTTAGGAGGGAATCTAAAAGGCACTGTTACCATAGAAGGTAAGAGGAAATCCATTAGTGCAGTTCACCTTTGCTTTACTTCTAGGATAGGATGTGGAGCTGGGAGGATGTGGAGCTGACCCTGATAGACTGTGCTGGTTTTTGCTTATTAACAGGGGTTAGGTGGGCTGGGGGAAACCATGGCACTCTTGAGGAGATTAGAGCACAACTAGTAGGACTCTAATTTCTCCTTCCACCTTGAATTCAGGTTGCCATGATTGATGGCCTTTGCATACCTGATGAACCATATGGTCCAGCCCACTGCATCCTTAAGTTTTTAACAAAATAACAACAAAATGTTTTAAAAAAATAACAAAAAAAAATTAAAAAGGAAAAAAAGCTGCATAGAAAAAAGCTTCTAAACTTAGCATATAAAGAAAATATTTTTAAACACCTGTAAAATGTTTTTTACCTTTTTTTTTTTAAAATACAAGGTTTCTACATAGTACTGGCTATCCTAGAGCTGACTACATAGACCAGGATGAATTTACAGATTCTCCTGCCTCTGCCCCTAGAGTGCTGGGATTAAAGGTGGTGAGCCACCACTCTTAGCATGTATATGGGTTTTAATTGTTATTATCAAAGGATTAAAAAAGTCTGCAAAGTGACTCATAATAAGTTAAGGTTAGATTATTACTGAAGAAAAAAATTTCATGCATCCTAAGAACAGAACATTACAGAAATGTATAGTCCTTTAGTCAACACACTTCATTCCCTGACTCACCTAGAGCAATGTTCAGTCAATCCTACCAGCTTCTTCATGTGATGAGTCCAATACAAGTATGATATTACAAAAACCAGAAACAACAACAAAACCCCCTTTTATCTGCTATTTAATCATAACTTCTATGCTTATACCACTGTGCTACAATTGCATTTATCTCAGCCACCTGCTGGGGGGTAGACAGACTGCAAAGGGGTAACAAGCCCTATCTCTTATGTCCCAGCCTAAGCACTAGGGTAACAAGCCATATCTTATGTCCCAGCTTAAGCTTGAGGCTGAACCACCTAGGTTTGTGAGGTTCAGGCTCACAAGCTCACATTTCCTGAAATGTCAGCTATAAGCTGGGGTGGGGACAGAGCTTCTGTCCTGGAGGCTGTGAAGCAGAGGGAAGCCTGTAGTTGAGCTCCTTCCTCCTTGCCTTTTATTTCATCCTGGCTGCAAGCTGAGGGGTGGTGTTGCCACAGTAAGAGTGTGACCCCCTCTGCCTTCCTCAGTCCTTCAGCAATGCTTCTAGACACACCTAGAGGTGTACTTTACTAATCTCCTGGGTGCTTCTCAATTTAACTAATACAAAACTAAAACAAAAATGAGCGGGGTGTGGTGGCGTACACCTTTGATCCCAGGCAGAGGCTGGCGGATTTCTGAGTTCTAGGACAGCCTGGTCTACAAAGTGAGTTCCAGGACAGCCAGAGCTATACAGAGAAACCCTGTCTCGAAAAACAAAACAACAAAAAACAAAAAACACCCCCCAAAAAGCTTAGTAAGAAATATGATTCAAGAACAAAATATAAAGGAAAATAAGAAAGTTAGGGGTTGGGATTTAGGCCCTAAGTTTTATCCTCAGCTGTTCGGGGGGGTTTGGGGGGGTAGAAGAAAGATAATTGAACTACAGACTGATATAAACTAAAGTAAACACAATTGAGCACTTTGGATTTTTTTTCTGGTAACACCAGTTTTCACTATAATTTTTTGTTAGCTGTTAAAAGTGTTAGTGAATTCATCAGGAACTTAAATGAAGCAAGGAATATATATGTAGATAAATATGTAAGAAAAATTAACAATGATTTTATGAAAGGTAGGAAGGCGTTCTTCATTCATGATTCTTATTTATGTCTATAAAGTAAAGCAAGGGCTTGCTGTACAATCAGGGTTCAGTGGCTAGATTCTTATATTTTTCGTTGTGAGCCTAGCCTTTAACGGCTGAGCCAGCCCTCCAGCCCCAGTAGCTAGATTCTTATATTCAATACAGGAACCAGCTAAAGCCTGCAGCTTTTTGGTAATCTTACTTGATACTGGGAAACAGTCTAAGTGACAGACAGCTCATATACCTCTTTGCATAATGGTTTCAAATGTCAGAATTTAATCTGGGTTTTTAACAGAAGATGGTCAACAAAAAGTTGAATTCATTGGGGGCAATAGGAAGGAACTATGTAGTAACAGCTAAGGAATCGCCCCCACCCTCCGCCCACATTTTAGTTCCCCATCACATAACAGGTCCATTGCTGTGTTGATGAGCTATTCAAAGAAAGGATTTAGAAAACTATTCTGCAATTTCAGATCCCTTGATCCTAAACACTAGACAGGAGGGGAACCTCAGATAAAAAATTATTTAATGCAAATATACACACACAGAATGAGCAGTTATTTGCTTTGTCTCAACTAATGCCTTTTAAAGATCAACTGTCATATGTATGTATGTATGTATGTATGTATGTATGTATGTATGTATGTTCAGTCCTGCTACTTCTGGGAAGCTGAGAATAAAAGCAAAAGCAAAGTCTGTGATTTCCAAACTTCTTTACTTGGTCTTCACGTGATTCAAATATCTCACGTTGAGAACAGGCTCAATTATATACCAGTTATCTTTCCTACTTCTTTCTTTTATCTCAGATCTACTCTTTTAGTCTATTCATGGAGCGTTTCATGAAGAAACTGAAAGGTGATCAGAATTAGTGTTCAAAGTCCTGGGCGTCTCTGTGCCAGTGAACATGTCAGTCAGTATCTCTGAGTGAAACTTCATCAAAGAGCAGCAGTTCCACCACCTGATAACTTCAAGTCAGCAGCAGTGGATGCAGTACAGCGACAAAGCTTGACCTTTGCACTTGGTGTCAAAAGAGAAACAGCACATGACAGATGAAGGAATAAAAGTGAATATGGTCTTTCTTTAAGAACTATTTTTCTGGTGTATCTGTTTAGCTTATATTCCCATACAATGTTGCCCAGCTCCCAGGAGCTCTCAACTATTGGAAGAAGCAGTATGCAATGATCATTAACATAGTTTATTCCAAGTACCCACGAGTATTTAAGTTTTGTGTTAAATAAAAATCAAGAATGTTGCCGGGCAGTGGTAGCGCACACCTTTGATCCCAGCTCTTGGGAGGCAGAGGCAGGTGGATTTCTGAGTTCAAGGCCAGCTTGGTCTACAGAGTGAGTTCTAGGACAGCCAGGGATACACAGAGAAACCCTGTCTTGAAAAACCAAAAAAAAAAAAAAAAAAAAAAAAATCAAGAATGTTGGTTTAGTAGTAGAGCATTTGCCTAGTATGAATGAGGTCCTAGGTTAGATTCCCAACACCAAAATAATAAAAGCAGGGATGCTGAAAAAATTTACTTTCCGGCTAAGGTGACTGCTCAAAGATCAGAGCTTCATTACAAAGTACTAAAAAGATGCTTAGAGAACTAACCACAGGAAGGTTGAGAAAGGCTTAAATGAGTGTGACCATCAATCAGGTCTGTCTTAGCTTCTTGGTTAGCTGAGATATGAGAAAGTAGCTGCCAAAAGCTTGTACCGCCACGGAACCAGCCACCCACAGACATGACCCATCATGACAGATTGCAAGTACTCAAAATCAAACAAAAGGTGACAATAGTCTACTCCTGCCACACAGAACATAACATGAAGCACTATTCTTGCAACCAATTTCTGGTGACCCAGAATTAGGCAAACAAAACAAAAAACACAAAACAAAACAAAAAACAACAAAACTCTAAAGAAGCTGCAAAACTTCAGAAAACTGAAGATCAAGCAACATCTGAAGAATGACTAGGGAAAAAGAAAAAGAGCTTTTCTGCAGAAGTTGGAAGAGTTAGAGTTTTGTAAAGACATAGAAATGATGAGGTTACCAAGAAACAGCAAAGACAAATCTGTCACACCCTTGTTCATGGAATCTCTCTGTTCTTTTGTGTAATATACTGATCTACAGTTTTAAGCACTTATTCAAGATTCTGCATATGTGAGATATTACTGATGCCTATTAAAGTGACTTTACATCCTCATATCAGGATATAAGGAAATGAGACACACAAATTTTAAAATAACTGACATATTGAAAGACAGAATTTTGGTACAGAATGATACTTACTACATAGACAAAAATATATGTTCAATTTAAATAGGAGACTTCTAAGAAATGACCTGTTCATATTTCAAAGCCAAGCCTGCCACCCCCCAAGCGTTGCTCCCCAGCTTCCAGTACTCACTCACCTCTTCTGCCCACTGTGACTTCATCACCTCAGGGAGCCTGCCTTTCCTTTGACTTAAAGAAATGCAGAGTTTTCAGAAATGCAACTGGATAAGCTCTATGTGACTGTGCTTCCAAGCTCAGCTCTTCTGGGCCTTACAGATTAATCACATAGGGCACCTTTGACCTTGTGAACACAGGGCACTGTTCCACCTTGCCACTGAGATCACCAACCTTAGAATTTACCATACTGGACCATCCAGAGAGTGCCCCACCCAGGTGGTCCATCACATAATCAGCCACCAAATGCAGACATTACTGCATATGCCAGCAGGACATTGCTGAAAGGACCCTGATATAGCTTTCTCCTGTGAGGCTTTGACAGTCCCTGACAAATACAGAAGTGGATGCTAACAATCATCTATAGGGCAGAACATAGAGTCCCCAACGTAGGAGCTAGAGAGAGAACCCAAGAGCTGTAGTGGTCTGCAACCCTATAGATGGAACAACAATATGAACCAATCAGAACCCCCAGAGCTCACGTCTCTAGCAGCATATGTATTAGAAGTTGGCCTTGTTGGCCATTACTAGGGAAGAAAGGCTTTAGGTCTAGCAATGTTTGTAAGCCCCAGTATAGGGGAATGCCAGGGCCAAGTAGTGGGAGTGGGTGGGTAGGGGAGCAGGACAGGGGGAGGGTATAGGGGACTTTTGGGATAGCACTTATAATGTAAATGAAGAAATTATCTAATAAAAAAAAGATGAAGTAAAAATTCAGTAGCTACAGATTAACCTTATTATACATTATTATTATTATTATTATTATTATTATTATAGCTCAAAAACTCAGGAATGTGTTATGACTTCTGAACTAATGGCTAAAACCAATTTTGTCTTCTTTAACTGTACAGTTTTGGAAAACAAAGAGTATTTTATATGCTCTATTTTTGAAAAATAAAATAATTCTATATTGTTGGGAAAAAAAAAAAAAAAAAGAAACCAGCCCAGATGCCCAAAGGAAATTTAGACTGACTGAGTCACGGGCAAAGGCGTTATCCTATCTGCTGAGATGGCTGTAGGCACCAGGCTACCCAGAAGTTTTCGTGAGCTCTTACCTGTGCTGGGGTTGGCTTTGATAATACAATTGTCCTTGAGTTATTTCTGCTCCTCTAAGTAACCCCTCATCCATATTCCTGTAATTAACTCCAATAAAATTCACTGGTTCACACACACACACACACACACACACACACACACACACACACACACACACAAAGAATTTACCATCCTTTTGGAAAGGTATCTTAAGCTCTTAGATATCTAATAATCTTAATCTTTCATCCTATTCCTCCCAGAATCTATTATCTTTCCAGCTACAGTCATGGTGACAATAAAGACATCAGGCAGAACTGGATTAGAACTGTATTTTTTACTCCACTGATGGTACAACTTTCAGAACTGTTGATCATAGGTTTCTTTATAAGGATCCTGCATCCCTTGAAGAACAGAGACACATAACTATCAGCTCCTGTTATCACCACTACATTGAACAGAGTCAACCTTCAGTATTCCAAGGAGGATCAGAGGCTATATCCATCTTCCCTGAACTTCAAAATCTGCAAATGTTTAAGTCCCTTATATAAAATAGTATAGAAAGCAAGGGAAGACAGATCAATCTAGAGCTTGTCATGCAGGCATAACATTTCCCAGTGCCTACATAAAATGTTGACTTGAAATTAAAAACAAGTACTATTGTTACCATAACCACCAAAAGAATCGTGACCGCTTACATGCTGAGCTCTCAAGGCCAAGCTGGCTTTGAACTTTCTGTCCTCCTATCTCAGGCTCCTGGGTGCTGGGATTCCAGGCATGTGCCATCCCACATTCACATTTATTGGCTTCATTTTTGATGATGAAAAAATTAAGACTTAGAGAGAGTGAATTACTTGCTTAACTTTAACATGTTATTTAACTGCTTTTCATATTCCCCTACTGTGGCCTATCTCAGCTGATTATCCAATTCCCAAGGAAGATGCTTCATCTTAACTTATATATCCTAATAGAGGGGTAACTGCCCTACTTTCATTGTTATCAGAACCATACCGTGACAACAGCTCACAACACAACTGGATTATTTCACCACTGTAATGTTCATGTGGTACCTTTTGCATCTACACATCCAAGGCCACTGTGACCTTCAAAGCCCAACTGCCACAGCCCTTAGGAAGTCTCTTCTCTTCCTTTTTGATTTTTGAAATAAGGTCTGACTATGTACTCCTGGCTGGCCTAGAACTTATTAGGCCATGTTGGCCTATAGCTCAGAGAAATCCATCTGCCTCTTCTGGGTTTAAAGGCATGTGCCACCACACCTGGCCTCTTCTTTTTAAGTGAATAACAAAATACCTACTACTGGGAGACAGAGATTCTTGATAGGAACTGAGTCTCTCATAAGAGTCACCTCTTGGTGCTAGAGAGATGGCTATTTTTGTTCCTTCACTTCAACATGCACACACCCCTGCCTCTACAGTTATATAATAATAATAATAATAATAATAATAATAATAATAATAGTAGTAGTATTCACCTTAAAAATAGTTTAACGTTTTATTATATGTAGCAGATCAGGGATGCATGCATATTATAGTTGGCATATAAAATTGTTTAACCTGCCTATAAAATACTCTTTTCTGACAAGAAAAAAAAAATTCTCGGGCTAGGAAAGTAACTCTGAGGTAGTGCACTTAACTGGTACATGTCAAACTTGTTTGGTTCCTAACACCACATTTAAAGAAAATCTTGACTCATATCTCTAAAAACGAAGTTAAACGTGGTTGAGAGGCATTTGTGGGTTCGGTTCATAAGCTTTAAGATCATCATGTAACACCCATAGCCTCCTTGTCTATCTTCTAATTTGAGATAAAAAGAAAACCTGTCATATAAAATCAAAGCCTTCCTTTGCATTTTGGTAGTTTCATTTGCCAAGATGCACATGTTTTCCAAAGAGAAGGCATAGCTATGATGATTCTTAATGAAACTGTCCACAGTGAAAGAACTCTTAAGCTCCAAAGACATCAAAGAATAAGGATTTAAAAATAATTTTTAAAAGTCATTATTCAAGTTTTCTGGGTCTGGCAGTACAAACCGGTAATTTCAGCATTCAGAACACAGAGGCAAAAATGATCATGAATTCAAGGTCAACTCCAATTAGAGTGAGTTCAGCCTGGTTTACATGGAATCTTATTTCAAAACCCCAAAACCAACTTAACAATAGCAGCAGCAGCAGCAGCAACAACAACAACAATAAACTCCAAAACAAAAAATCCAAGTTTTTACACAGATTCATTTTCATTAATACTATTCCATGTACCATATTAGACACAAAATTAATGTTTACATGTTGTAAGACACAAGAGCCCTACATCTTCATCTTGTATTTTTAATAATACTGTGAGGTCTAACAGTTTTGCTAAGTAAGTCAAGGGAATACATGGAACCAGTGATAAAGAGGATGGCCTGTCACAGAGTTTTTAGAACATCCAGTAGTTTTAAGTTGAAAGAACACATTTATCTTTACAGTTTTCTACAGAAAATAGATGTGAGTGTGCAGTAACAACACAAATCTCCATATAGAGGTTTATGGGCTAGGGGTGTAGTTCCATGCAAGTCCCTGGATTCTACTCCATGGGTTTTTATATACAGTGAACACAGTCCTCCTAACAGGCCTAGGTCATGACTATCACCACAATCCTCAACTCAAAGATAAAGCTTTGAGGACAGGAAATGTGCTCAGGGTAACAGATGACAAGAGACAAAGAAGGAATTCAAAATTTAGGTTTTTCATTGTAGAAAGCTCATTTTGTTAAAATTTTAGAGCACAGCAAGAATTATTATTACTCACAGAAAGTAAAATTCACATTTCAGAAAGTGAAACAGCTTGATCTCTATGATGTAACAAAGAGAATGCAATTTCTCAGAAAATAGTACATTGTTATGTGTTGAATGACATGAAGATTCCATGTGTCCATCCAATATAATAGATTTTCTGATTTAAGAGCACAAAATCCAGACAAAGACAACAGAAGAGTATATGCTTACAGCTTTCCACATGTATTCATGTTTGGAAACTCACTCTTCTCTTTGGCTTGTATGAAGAGATTACAAAGCACCTCGTTGTCATATCCATCACCCACTCGGCAGTCTCTCTTTCAAGTGCATAGTCAGAAGACTAGGGGGCAGCGTCTCAGCATAGATAGTCCTGAAGCTCAACCTCTGCTAAAAGCAGCTCTGACTTCTTTAGTCTAGTTGTTTCTACAAGAACCCTGTGCTCGCTCAGAGCAAATGCCGATGGGAAATGTGCTCATCTACAGCTGTGGTGTGCAGTCCCCTAGGGTAACGTTGCCAGACACTTTGGATCCTCAGGGTTTTAACCCTCCACACATATCCCTGCCTCAGCTGAGAGGGGGAAAAAGGATCCTGGAGAAGATTTAATAGATATGTAGTCTTAAAACTTATTTTTGGAGCCAGGCGTGGTGGCGCATGCCTTTAATCCCAGCACTCGGGAGGAAGAGGCAGGCGAATATCTGAGTTCAAGGCCAGCCTGGTCTACAAAGTGAGTTCCAGGACAACCAGGGCTATACAGAGAAACCCTGTCTCGAAAAACCAAAAAGAAAAAAAAGAAAAGAAAAAAAAACCTTATTTTTGAAAATATGTAGACTCTTGTGCAACATGAAGTATTAGCAATCCTGATCTAAAACTGTAGTTTCTGTTAATATACTCAACAGTGGGTCAAGTCATATTTATACACTGCTTCAACTTGTAAACTTGTGTAAGAGGCACTTTCCCATAAAGATGTCAGGAAGAGAAAAAAGGGGTCAATATTAAGACTGAAGAAATAATTACCTTATCATTGTTTTTAGGATTAGAGGAAGCTACACTAGTTTAATCCTCATATTTATTTACCGTGTGTGTGTGTGTATGCAAACATTGCATGAATCGAGGTCAGAGGATAATTTATGGGAGTCTGTTCTATCCTTCCACTACTTGAAATCCAGAAATCAAACTCAGGCTAAACTTGGTGAAGCACCTTTACTCACTGAGCTGTCTCACTGGCCCCAGGTTTTTAGTTCTCTGTATTTTGATCCCTTTGAATTCTTTTCCAGTGTGGAGAGCAAGGTTCAGTTCTGGTCAATATTACCTCATCAGCATCCCATACAGGACCATAGCAGGCTCTGGGTTAGAATAAACTGGAACAAGAAACAACTGCTACCTTTCAGGGCTACTGTTAGTTTTGTGACCTTGGGCTAGTGTTTTAATCTGAGTTTCACTTTTATCAGTACAAAGGGATCATATTTACTCTAATTCACTGCTGTGAGAATATATCAATAGATCAGTGTAATTTTTAAGGCATACACTAATAAATTGCTAATTCTCCATATAATTGAAGATTAAACTTTTATATTTACATGCCCCATTAATATAGACTATAAAGATTTCTAAAAATAAACTCAAGTCCTATTCGTTACCAATGTAAAAAAATACATTTCAACATTTTGAGGGTGATCATATACTGAAAAGGTGATAACAACAGCAACAATAACAATAATTCGACCCACTCTTGCTCCAGAAACAAATGGACATACATATACATTTATGTATAAGCCCAGAATAGACCTGGATCCAAGGCTGAGGCTCCTTAAGTAACCTTTTGCTTTGGCTCTCATGAAGACCAGAATTGGAACTGCAGTCCAATCTTATCAAACATAACCTGATAGAGTTCAGATCTAGGTTCTTATTTGTTCTGTAAAACCTTACTCATTCACTGAAGAAATTTGTCTGTAAAAGACCTATTCAGAAGTTGTCTTCTGCTATTTGGAGTTCTGTAATGCTTCTTGTATTTGAACACCTACTTCTTTTTGTAAATTTAGAGACAGTGGGCACGATGGCACATATCTATAATTCTATTCCAGCACTTGGGAAGCTAAGGCAGAAGGATTTAGATCAACAGTTCTCAACCTGGGTGTCACATATCAGAGATCCTGCACATCAGATAGTCATATTATGACTCATAACGGGAGCAAAACTGCAGTTTTGAAGTAGCAACTAAATAGTGTATGGTTGAGGGTCACCACAATATGAAGAACTGTACTAAATGGTTGCAGCATTAGGAAGGTTGAGAACCACTGATCTAGATGATTATCAAAGATGGTTCCCCTTGGTCTGTGACAATACACTGAATGTTTTCATATGGTAATAAGAGGAGACCTTTGCATTTCCTCACAATGATGGCACTAATCAGAAGCTGCCAGCAAAGAAGGACAGCTTTTGTCAAAGAGAATTAAAACTATTGTGGTAGGCATGATACATTATTTAAAATGAAATTAGAGTTACACAGACAATTACAGTAAGCTCTTCAGACATTCCCAAATTTTCATACCCTCTGGTTGGCTTGGGTTACTTTTGGTGAAGGTAGATAGAAACAGCAATACTGTATTACTGACTATATTCCAAGTTTCAAAAAAAAAGCAATCTGTATTTCTATTTATACATGGAAAAATTTCACATGAAAAATCATAAACATTTATAATTTAGTTTTATTAAGAAGTCTATTAAATAACAGTTTAAGAAATCAGACAAAAGATCTGGGCTGATATTGGCTCACACTCAGAACCGTAGCCAGCACATGGAAGGCAGAAGCAGAAGGATCACTCACCAGTTAGAAGCTAGCCTGATTTACATACTGCGTTCCAGGGCTATGACATCAGACCCTGTCTTAGTACACAGGGAAGGAGGGATCTTGTAGCAAGTGTGTGGCTATTAAATAGATGAAAAAAAAATAACTGTTTAAAAATAAAAATGAAAGAAAGAAAAATAATAGGGATTGAGAGGTAGTTTAGCATTTAAAAGCACTTGGTTGCTCTTCCAGACATCCTGAGTTTAAATCCTAGTACTCACATATGATAAAATATGGTGATAGAATCCACATGATGGATTCAAGTCCCAGGGAATCCAATTTCCCCTTCTGACCTCCTTAAGTATATGTGTATGTGGTGTACACATATACATTCAGGCAATACACTTATACATATAAAATAATAAAATAAATCTTAATAAAGAAAGAATGGTTAGAAGAGTGTTTCTAATGTTGGTATTTTTCAGCATATTGCCTGTTTTGACAACATTTTTAGATGTCAGGAAGAAGCAGATTGTAATCATTGTAATTTCCAACACATACAACTTTTAGAAAATTTGACTCTATTCCCTTTGTATTTTTTTTTCTTTTAAAATAAATGATGTCTAAATGTATATGATAAATAAAACACTTATTTCTTATAATGATAGCAATACTGACGGGGTATCCTTTAGCTAACTCAATATAAGAAAACAGATGGTAGGCTGGAGAGATGGCTCAGTGGTTAAAAGCACTGACTACTCTTTCAGAGGTCCTGAGTTCAAGTCCCAGCAACCACAAGGTGGCTCACAACTATCTGTAATGGGATCCAATGCCTTCTTCTGGTATGTCTGAACATAGTATATGTCAGTATATATACTCATATATATATAAATAAATAAATTTTAAAAAAAGAATGAAAACGGATGAACAATCTCTATCATGGGATTCTGGGGGCATAGGACTACAGTGATAAATTACATTTGTGACTTTAGTTAGTATACAGCTAATTATCATAATTGTAGGAAATAGGAAGAAATTAGCTTTCACTGTAAGTTTGAGGGTAATTTCCTTCTTTCTTAGGGTGGGAGGTGTTGTGGATGGGCATGTTGCTGTTTGTATTTTGATGCTAATTCCATTCTCCCGGGAGGGCCGGCAGACAAGAAGTGGGTCACTCAGGTGACTTGTGACCCAATCCCCTAATGAATCATGGAGGCAATCACTGGGCTAGTAGGAGGGACTTCTGGGTTGGATGGAAGAAGAGAGGAAGCAGGAGAGAGTTAGGTCTTTTTGGACAAGGATAGCATGAGGACAAGATGTAGCTATGAGTGTCTCCTGGTTTGGATCCCTCAGGATTCACCACTAGAGGATTAAGATTTAGGATTAGGATTTTAGTTGCTGTGCCCAGTGATTGAGTTACTGTTGTTTCTGAACTAAGTTTGTGTTGTGTTTTCCTTCATGAGGTGGCTCATCTAGGTTCAAGAAAGAAAGTTACTGCCGGGCGTGGTGGCACACGCCTTTAATCCCAGCACTTGGGAGGCAGAGGCAGGCGGATTTCTGAGTTCGAGGCCGGCCTAGTCTACAAAGTGAGTTCCAGGACAGCCAGGGCTATACAGAGAAACCCTGCCTCAAAAAACCAAAAAAAAAAAGAAAGAAAGAAAGTTACCGAGCTTTGCCTGAGGTATACCACAAAGGCCACGGGGGATTTCAAGCACAGGTTTGGCAGGGTAGTGATCCATCAGTGGGAACTAAAGAGAATTGGGTGGAGATGTTTTGGGAGCTCTAGGCCAGAAAGTCTCCATGAGATAAAAACAGGTTGGCTGTTGCCCTCCAGTGCATGCCAGCCAGAACACAGGAGCAGAGAGTTGTCACAAGTATAGAAATATGCTGGTTTGAATTTTAGTATTTCTGAAAGTAGAACTAGAAGCAATAAAGAAAACACAAACTGAGGCAATCCTGGAGATGGAAAACCTAGGAAAGAGAACAGGAACTATAGACATAAGCATCATCAACAGAATATAGGAGATGGAAGAGAGACTCTCAGTATTGAAAAAATTGATACACCAGTCAAAGAAAATGTTAAGTCTAAAAACTTCTTGACACAAAACATCCAGGAAATCTGGGATACCATGAAAAAGACCTAACCTAAGAATTGAAGAAGGTGAAGAGTCCTGGCTGCAAGGCCCAGTAAATATTTTTAACAAAACCATTGGAGAAAACTTGCCCAACCTAACAAAGAAATGCCTATAAACATTTAAGAACCTGACAAAACTCCAATTAGACTGGACCAGAAAAGAAAATCTTCCTGCTGCATAATAATCAAAACACACAAAATCTACAGAACAAAGATAGAATATTAAAAGCAGCAAGGGGAAAAGGCCAGGTAACATACAAAGGCAGACCTATCATAATTATACCTGACTTTTCAACAGAGATGCTAAAAGCTAAAAGGGCTGGGACAATTATCTTGCAACCTCTAAAAAAATGTACAGATGCCAACCTAGACTACTGTACCCAGTAAAACTCTCAATCACCATAGATGGAGAAAAAAAGATATTTTAAGACAAATCCAAATTTAAACAATATCTATCCACAAGCCCAGTCCTACAGAAAACACTAGAAGGAAAACTCCAACATTAGGAGGATAACTATATTTAAGAAAACACAGGAAAAAAGTAATTTTATACCAGCCAAAACATGGACAGCGTGTGCACGTGTACACACACACACTAACACCAACATCATCAAAATAACAGGAAATAACAAGTACTGGTCATTAATATCTTTCAACATCAATGACTCATTGTCAAAGGAACATATCTCAGAAATAAAGATAGACATTACCTCAGAGTAAAGGGTTGGAAAAAAGTTTCCAAGAAACAAGCTGGAGTAGCCATTCTAATATCTGATAAAATAGACTTTCATCCAAAACTAATCAAAAGAAACAGGGACGAACACTTCATACTCATCAAAGGAAAAAAATCTATCAAAAATGATATCTCAATTCTGAACATTTATGCTCCAAATACAAGGGCACTCATATTCATAAAAGATTCATTTCTAAAGCTTAAAATGCACATCAAATCCCACACATTAATATTGGGAGACTTCAACCAATTGACAGGTCATCCAGAA